>OX457046.1:25135624-25138124 GCA_949752735.1 Lumbricus terrestris
TACACACGAGGTAGGTGGAAAGAATCTGTCAGTACGCTTGTGTGTTTATGCGTGCAGTCGTACAAGCATACGTGTGTTTTCGTGTAACCATGACAAACACACCGTGATGTGGGATACATGTTTGTAATGTAGTATAACTCACTATCTCGTACCATGATGCTACGTTACTCTGCACATGCGTACAAAAAGACTGTGTGTCGGTGTTTGTATTGGAGAACTTAATATAGCGCATTTTTAAATACCTTTCAAAAACATGTATCTTGATGCATATATAAATATATAAAAAATATATTTATACCTTTATGATATATGATATATGATATATAGTTTCTTGTTACATGTTTACGCAAACTTTATTATAGGCCCTATAGCTGTATATATATATGCACATTATGAGCCATATATATAGCCATGGCTATACATATACACAGCTATAAACACACATATATATATATAGTGCACTGTCGGTGTGTCTCTGTGTGTGTGTGCAATATATACAAAAGAAAGTAAAACAATAGCGTAGGCTATAGTCTACGGATCGGAGTAAGTCGTATGCGTCTGGGTTCTTCCTTGATGAGCTATATAAATTATATCCATTCGGTGAGTTCAGACTTGCATGCAGTAGCCGTAAAGAGAAATCTCTCAGACTGTATACATGCATGGTGCGAGTGTTACAGCTTCCTGCCTTGTTCTTGTCGAGGTACACATCTCTATCTCTATCATGAATGGGTCAAGCAAGTTCAATCCTTGCTTTAATATACTGAGAAGTCAGTCGACGACTTTAGTACTTTAAACTCGTTGTTTTTCAAATCGTACTCAGAATAATTAAATCACAAAATGTAAGCACAAACAATCGATTTGTCTATGAAGATAATATTATAATTTTATTCCTCGTGCATTCGTTTGTCGATTAAAAATTCATAAGTCGAGCGAATAACATATCACATATCGTCTAACATCGTGCAATTCAATCAGCCTTTCGGAGACTTTCATGCTATGCGCTGCAGTCCTTCCGATTATAATAGATTCTATCTATGGAAATATCTATTACAAATCTTCACGAAACGATTATCAGTTGAAAGTACTTGAATGATGTGAGTGGATGATGGCTCGTTTCTAGAATAATAGATAAGCCAGAGAAATCGAGCGAACTTTTATTGTATAATCGACTTTTAAGTAGCCTATACATGCAGTATAGACCACCTGTTTGACCGCGGATGAAGAAGTCTAAGAACTTGAACTGCGGTGCACACGTGTTACGAAAACAGCTTGTTGCTGTTTAACCGTACTGTTTCATATCAAGGATGACTGGTATCAGTCTCCTCCTTTTTCAGGCCTATGGAGCTGGCACTGCACGCCAAAGTAGCCTATACGGAGAGTGGTGGAGTTTTAGGAAAACAGAAAAAGACTATCCTATAATTGTAGTCTATATCTTTCCATATAGCCAACCGCATGAGCAAACACTAAAGATCTTCTGAGCCGTTTTGACCGCTTTATGGCACAAATAGTTTTATAATTATTAATTTATTATAGTTCAGAGTAAGGGATAAATTTGATACGATAAAAGTATTCGTAGTCAATGGAAGCTGTTAGTAAAATGGTTCTGTGGAAATGTTGTATTTTGCGCAGTTTCAGTATATAGCCTACCTAATCTCTTATCCTAAGAGTAATATATCGGAATTTTGGTTTCTAGAAGATTTCGTTTTTAGCGAAGACTCCGATGCTGCGTTTAATATGTTGTGAGAATGCCCGTTGACGAATCCCACACGATTCGCCATGCACACTTTGTCTAATCTAGACGTCTCTGGGGTGGAGGGGGAGTTACCCCCCAAGAATGACATTCCCCAGAACAATTAGGGATCTACAAATTTCCAGCAGTTTTCCTTTTCCATCAAAAATTGAATCGATGAATGGGCCATAAAAACCCGTGACATTAAGTAAGTAGGTATAAGTAAGAATGTTCTTTATCATGACCAGAATATTCATTATTCTTTTTATTATTTACCGTTAGTTTCTTTAGTTACATAATTATTCATCCGTCGATATACAATGAAGAAAGAGACGACTTACTTATATTAGATCTAGCCTACTTATGTAGAACAGGTAGTTATTTGAATAGAGAAAATGAGACTAAGTTTACTAGCCTAACAATAGACAAAATGACTACAAGACAATGTGATCAGAAACAATGAAAGATGGAAACAGAAAAGGTCGTGAAAACTCAGCCTCCTCAACCGTCTGCAGTCCGTCGAACGGTCGTTTATTCCCGCCCCCCCCCCACCCCAAACAGACCAGGATCCCCCCAAGAAATGGGGTGTGGGTGGGTAGATCAAACACTGCTAGCCACATAGAGAGTTTGGTGGAGGAGAGAAAAAGAAAGCAGACGAAGAAGACTGTGCAAATGATTGCATAACGAGACTTGAAGTGACATTGGGAGTGACATTGAGAGGCGCATTGTACCACTTGACAAATGACGCAGGATGTTGGTGATCATTTATTC
>OX457046.1:25140624-25178124 GCA_949752735.1 Lumbricus terrestris
ACCCACCTATCCATCCATCCATCCATTCATCCATCCCATCCATCCGTTCATCCATCCATCCACCTATCAGCCCATCCATCCATTCATCCGTCCGTCCGTCCATCCATCCATCCATCCATCCATCCATCCATCCATCCATCCATCCATCCATCCATCCATCCATCCATCCATCCATCCATCCATCCATCCATCCATCTATCCATCCATCCATCTATCCATCCATCCATCTATCCACCCACCTATCCATCCATCCATCCATTCATCCATCCCATCCATCCGTTCATCCATCCATCCACCTATCAGCCCATCCATCCATTCATCCGTCCGTCCGTCCATCCATCCATCCATCCATCCATCCATCCATCCATCCATCCATCCATCCATCCATCCATCCATCCATCCATCCATCCATCCATCCATCCATCCATCCATCTATCCATCCATCCATCTATCCATCCATCCATCTATCCACCCACCTATCCATCCATCCATCCATTCATCCATCCCATCCATCCGTTCATCCATCCATCCATCCATTCATTCATCCATCCCATCCATCCGTTCATCCATTCATCCATCCATCCATCCAACCATCTTTCACTTTCTCTCTCTTCCCCGTTTCTTTCTCCATCTGTCTGTTAATCTCACTCGCTCAATATTCAGCTTTGCCTTGATCTCTCTCACACATTCTCTCCTGCTCTCTCTCTCTCTCTCTCTCTCTCTCTCTCTCTCTCTCTCTCTCTCTCTCTGTCTCTCTCTGTCTCTGTCTCTGTCTCTGTCTCTGTCTCTGTCTCTCTCTCTCTCTCTCTCTCTCTCTCTCTCTCTCTCTCTCTCTGTCTCTCTCTCTCTCCCCCTCTCTCCCTCCCTCCATCCCTCCCTATCTCTGTCTTCCATTTGACTCTGTTTATCAACCTGTCTGTCTTCTTGTCACCCTGCGTCCTCTTTCCTGCCTCAGTGTTTGCTGTGCATCTATAGGCTGTTCCATTTCACGTACTACATCCCCCGACTAGCTCCTTCCGCTTTGCTGATATATACTGTTTATAGTTCAGTGTCTCTGTCTACTGTCTGCTTGTCCGACTGTTCGTTCATCCTTGTCTGTCTGTCTGCCTGTCAGTCTGTCTGTCTCTCACACGCTCTGTCTGTCTGTCTGTCTGTTTGTCGCTCTTTCTTTCTTTTTCTCTTTCTGTCTGTCCCTGCCTCTGTCTGTCTCTATCTCTGACTCAGTCTCTGTCTGTCTCTATGTCTATCTCAGTCTCTGTCTTTCTCTATCTCAGTCTCTGTCTGTCTGTCTGTCTTTCTCTGTCTGTCTGTCTGTCTCTGTCCGTCTGTCTCTGTCTGTCTGTCTGTCTGTCTGCATCTCCTATTTCTTTTGCCTTTCATGATTCCTCACCTAGTCTGTCACTCAGTCTTTTCTTTCCTTTTCCATTCCTTGTCAACATCTAATCGTGTGTGCATGACTTTGTATGGCTGCCTTTGTTTGTTTGTATGGCTGCCTTTGCTTGTTTGTATGTTTGTTTGTATGCCTGCTAACCTTCCATCTACACGTGGTTCAGCGTTTGCATCACATCATGTCTGTATGTCTTTCTGCGTATGTCTGTGTGCCTATGTCTGCATTGGTCTGCACGTCCCTCCTTATAGATGTGTGCGTATGCGTATATAAATTCGTCTGCGTATCCCTCCGTCTGCATACGTGTCTGTTAATCTGTCTGTATGTCCTTGCCGTCGTCTGTCTCTGTCTCTGTCTTTATCTGTCTGTATCTCAGTCTCTGTCTGTCTGTCTGTCTGTCTGTATGTCCTTGCCGTCGTCTGTCTCTGTCTCTATCTGCCTGTATCTCAGTCTCTGTCTGTCTGTCTGTCTGTCTGTATGTCCTTGCCGTCGTCTGTCTCTGTTTCTGTCTTTATCTGTCTGTATCTCAGTCTCTGTCTCTGTCTGTCTGTCTGTCTGTCTGTCTGTCTGTCTGTCTGTCTGTCTGTCTGTCTGTCTGTATGTCCTTGCCGTCATCCGTCCATTACCGGGCGACGATGCAGAGCGTGCCCGACCACCGACCGACCGACACACTTCTTCCAGTCATCTCCACAGGACCTCCGATTATAAATAGACGAAGAAGGAGAAGGAGTGGCCCGCAGATCAGTGGAGCGACGGTTGCGTCATTGGCTCCGTCGTGTGCCCGCCGCTGCACTGGCTCTCACGCGCGCATTCGTCGGCGTAATGAGCACGAGACCCGATTTCGGATCTCGGAGTCTAGTGCAGGCTCGGTGGTCAGTGGTGTTGCTGCGCGCTGACCGGATGTGCACTGGACGCGAGTGCTGACCGACGCGTTGTATATACGGACGGACTATAAAAACACTGCTCGTCGGAACTTCTCGGGGCAGCAGCTCTGGGCAGCGCCCGGAGACAGTCAAACGATGCTACTAGATTAGCGATTGTTGCTGTCTCTCTCTTCAGTCTGATGAAAGACTAGAGATGAAGCAGTTACCATAAAACAGGTTCTGTTGTGCGTTTCCTGTCGTACATGGACATCTCCTCCTCCTCCACCTGCGCGAGAATCAAGGAGAACTTTTCGTATCGGTGTTGAGGGCGAGTCTCAGAGAATTACTGCGACTAACTTCTTCACTCTGGAATAAATTCGAAGGGTGAGTGATGCATGCGTAGAGCTCTTTTCCCCCAAGGTATCTGCCTGTATGTGCACTTGTCATAGCGCCCCTTCAAGCGCGCACTACTCAGAGGCGCTCCCGGCTGCAGCGCGGACACTGCGTCGGAGTTTCACGCCCGTAGCGCTGAGCAATTGCAAGTAAAGTTCTTGCACAAGGTACTTAAGCGGCGACTTGAAGTGGATTCGAACCTGCAACTCTCCGGCTGCAGGGCAACGAACATACCCACTACACTACTCATAGGTGCTCCTGGCTGCAGCGCGGACACTGCATCGGAGTTTCACGCCGTAGCGGTGCAAAGCAATTGCAAGTAGAGTTCTTGCACAAGGTTCGTATACGCGGCTACTTGAAGTGGGATCGAACCTGCAACCCTCCGGCTGCAGAACAACGAACATACCCACTACACCACCGCGCCCCTTTCTCGTGACAGTAACAATATAACATCTGCGTCAGTGCACAACGTTTAGTAAGCTATATATACACTACGTGAACCGCGTCATAACACGTCAATGTGACGTCACATTTGTCGTCTGTCATCCGACATCTTGTCTTTCATGTAACACCTAATAATATTCGTTGTATAAACTTGCTTCTGATTTGTCGTAGTCACGCTCACATGTGCTGTTCCGAACACTCCAGATGCGCTGAAAGCAGGCTATATCACACGTGCATGCAGGGGCGGATCCAGAGGAGGGCCAATCCGGCCATGGCCCCCCATTTAAAAATCGCATGGGACGTGCCCCCCCCATTTGGTTTCAACAAGCCATTAAATAAATGTAGTGGGAGAGAAAAACAGGACATCAGGCCCCCCCTATTAGAAAATCGTACGGGACGTGGTCCCCCCCCCGTCGATTTAGCGGCGGTTGAGATGGTATCTTTTCCCCGGAGAAATTGGTCGATGACTAAAAAAAGGTCATCAGTTTTTTCGGCGGTACAACGAAAACAACGAAATTTTTCCTCTGTCCCACCAACAAGACCCAAAATGTTGGCCCCCCTTCGAAAATTTCTGTGTCCGCCCTTGCGTGCATGCATGTATACAGTCGTTTTGATCTTTATTCGCGTATGAAGAGCAAGACGTTTGAATGGTTTGTCGTGCTGCACTCGTAGCGTGCATGCGCTGTATCGATATTATACATGTAACTCTGCTTACGTGATTGTCGTCAACTGCACGTGTGTTCCTGAGATTTGTCATCTTTATATTATAGGCTTTCCCTTGATCTGCGGCATGTTTTAGAGGCGCTACAGAATTGCATGCTATCAGTCAACGGTTCAAAGGAGTTATGTCTCACGTTGCTGTCGGCCTCGAATGTAACCCAGACTATGTTTGCATAATTATCATCTATACAAGTATACAAATATTCAAGTATATACAAGTAGCCTACAAGTATACAAGCATACAAGTATGCAAGTATACATGTTTGAGTGACTGATCAGCATACTGAATGGCATAATTGGACGGACAAACCAACGAGCGAATATAGGTATTATTTTTATTTGTTTATTTATTTCTCACAATTGCTATAGCGCTTCTTCAATCTCTCTACTCAGAGGCTCTCCCGACTACACCGCGGACACTGCATCGGAGTTTCACGCCGAAGCACCCGAGCAATTTGTTTGTATGTGCACTTGTTATAGCGCTTCTTCAAGCTCTGTCACTACTCAGAGGCGCTCCCGACTGCAGAGCGGACACTGCAGCGGAGTTTCACGCCGAAGCGCTGAACAATTGCGAGTGAAGGACTTGCCCAAGGTCCATACGCGGCGACGTGAGGTGGATTCGAACCTCGAACCTTCCGGCTTCAAGGCAACGACGCCACCACTGCACCACCGCGCCCCACAATTGCGAGTGAAGGACTTGCACAAGGTCCCTACGCGGCAACTTGAGGTGCATTCGAACCTGCGACCCTCCGGTTGCAAGGTAACGACTATACCCACTATACTCCACCGCGCCCCACTAAGTAGATCTATGTATAATGGAGAAACTATACCTAGGTGTGCCTTGGCTCAGAACCGGACATGTGCTGTGATATAGAGGTCCATGTACATTGAATGAGGGCATCCCCTCTTCTACGGGCTGACCTCATGTCTGGGCTCTTCTCCGCACCCTCTCGTTCTCTTTCTCAAGACGTTCCTTGTCTCCTGGGTTTCTGTGCTGCATGGTAGCTCCTCTGAATAGTATATACTGAATAGTACATGCTGAATAGCAGCGGCGCCCGCAGACGTACGCACGTACGCAAGTGCGTACAGCGCGACGACTAAAAAAAAGGTCATCAGTTTTTTCGGCGGATGGAAAAGGTATGTTTTGGGGACATTTTTGGCTGATGACTAAAAAAAGGTCATCGGTTTTTTCGGCGACATTGACGAAAAAATTTCCCTGTTCCCCCTCCATCGAAAAATTCTGTGCGTACAAGAAAAAATCCTGCGGGCGCCGCTGCTGAATAGTACATGCTGCTAAAGGCGCTCTATAAATTTTAGATAAGACAACGACAACTTGAGGTGCATTCGAACCTGCGGTGCATTCGTTTTAACTGTTCATGCACAGAATGCATCCGTCTGTATAAATTATATAAATATAATATATATGTGTATATAATATATATATATATATATATATATATATATATATATATATATGCTGGAGCTTCAATTCAGCCGCATTTAGAAACACGACTCAAACAATCGTGCATCTTATAGGCATAATTATTAATATCTCGTATACTTTAGAGCAGGGGTTCTCAACCTTTTTCTTCCGGCGACACACTTAAACTTGCTATCAAATTTGGCGACACACCATTCAATCGTCATATGTAAATGTCGTAAAAATATAAAAAGTGTCAAAGTTAAACATGTCTATTTATTTCAAATTTGCTCTCAAACTTATTTAGCCTTCTAAAATGCTAAACTGGTGACATTTTTAATAAATGAAAATAATTATTTTGAATTTCTTTCCAATTTTTATTATTCTAAAATTCTAAATTATTCTTCTGATCCCAATCTATAGTCGTTTCTACAACTCGACGTCAATTTAGTCACCTAATTACTAAGACCTTGTAGTCCTAACAGTTAATGGGATCTTTGTTCTTGAATTTTTCTTTGGATCATATTGAAACGCGGTTCAACAGTTTTTGTAAGTGAAACTCGTAAGCAGGCTGAGAGGGCACCTCCGACAAGTTTGTTCCGATTCTTGTTCTTTATGTTGATCATCTGAGAAAAACCCTGTTCAGACAAGTAGGAGCTATGAAAGGCGACCAGCTCCTTGATAGCTTTGCTTGCAAGTGATTTGTAATGTTCTTCCTTGTACGTCTTTGCCCAGAACTGCAATTGCTTATACATGTCCTTCATTCTGGAATCACATTGCGGCTCAACAAGTGTTTCCTGTTCATTGTTGTTCAATTCTGCTCGATTGATGAGATGGGTTCAACATCCACCTTCTCTTCTTAATATCAGCATCTGAAGGGGATGGCTAAATTTACGTATTCTTACCAATAATTTTTTTAGTTCCATTGCTGACTTAGCCTAGGTTAACGGATAAACGACTAGTTTTCTAACAGGTGCGATCGCAAACGTGTTTACATAGGTCCTATGTCAATGACTGTCATATCCGTTGAACATAAACGTCATAACTAGCGTATACCCAAGACCGCGGTAAAATAGATAGATAAATGGAGCGCAACAAATTCTCATTGCAGTCATCTAAACTTCTAAATTACCCCCTAGGTAAAGGAAGTCAGTGTATAGACCTAATGTACGAACAACGGACGTGTGCTGTAAGAATTTAGTAGACTGGTGTTATTTAGGATTATTTCGTGCATGCAATCATTGGCCTACTGCGTTGTGTAAGTTTGGAAAAGAAATGAAGATAATTTTTTATTATCATTATTATTAATTCGCGACACACCAATTCTTCGCGACACACCAGCGACACACCACTTTTACGCGACACACCGCCGGTCAAGTCGCGACACACCAGTGTGTCGCGACACACCGGTTGAGAACCCCTGCTTTAGAGCACCAGATAATATATAGACCGACGAACTCATTGGATGGCGATCCCAACGGCGGGATAGTATATTTTGCTGCTCCCTCTTTACCCGTCGGATCCCGGGCGGAAAATAAATTGGAGTCGAATATCACTCATTAACTAGACGGGAAAGTTGTGTATTTCCACGAGACACCATGAATCCACACGACGGAAATAAATTGAAAACTTTGTGGAGATTTGTCGAATAAAATGCGGTGTGTATATATAGGCCGACGCTCTACTCCGACGTAGATCCACCGTGTAATTAATTATTCTGCCTGTCTGTCTGTCTGCCTGCCTGTCTGTCTTTCTGTCTGTCTGTCTATCTGTCTGTCTATCTGTCTGTCTGTCTATCTGTCTGTCTGTCTAACTGTCTGTCTATCTGTCTGCCTGTGATATAATTATACGATTCGTCGTGATTCGTTTTAGGCTTTGAATATACATTTATATCTGAACTTCTTTATACTTGTGATTGGATTGCAATCTCGAGTAAAAATTGCTCTATTCATAGATTTAAATTAATCACGAAACCGCTTCTGACTTATTGTGCTCAATGTTAATTACCGATCTTCACGTTCTTGTCGAACCGTCAAAAAAATTACAAAAATATTGCTAACTGCACGCTCTGCAGTGTTAAGTAAAACGAAATAGAATAAGATATCAAAATACTACAAATTCTACAATGCACTAGAATAGTGTAGAATTATATCATTATTGAATGGAGGTGAATTTAATGGAGTAGAATTAGATAGAATAGAATGGTGTGAATAGGATAAAATGCAGGTGAACGAAATTGAGTCGATTGCAATATAGGTCCAACACAATGCAACAAGAATACAACAGAGTATAGAATTCAGTTAAATGTCACGGAATACAGTAAGAATCTTTACCATAGAACAGTCGGACTACTCAAATGTGACAAAACCAGTGGCATGAAAAGACAGGCGGACGACTACAGATGCAGACAGATGGGCATAGGCACAGGTACACTGAAGCACATCTATTGATATACAAGAACACATTCATCACAGTCAGGTGGCTATGAATCGAACTCTGTTGTTGCTCAAGCAGTTCGTTTTAAATCGATCCCCTTTCAGACTAGATATAAAGTGAGACGTCAGAATTGCATTCTTTAAATTTATGGCACTTTTTCAAACTTCTACATTATTCAAACTTGTTGCACAAAGACTCTAAAACACCCGATACATGTAAGCTGACGAAGGCTGCGAGAGAAGTGCAATTCATCGAGGGAAGTTTTCAATTAATTACTCCAGCGTTTCGTAATGATATTTTTGGCAGACAGTTGGCATGGAGTAATTATCGGAGACGCGTTTACATTGAATTAAAAGTATTGGAGAACTGCCATCTGTGAACAGCTGTAGCAGCTAAGTCATTCGACCTGCCGCCCTCGCGATAGTAGTAATTATGATGACGCGGCGGTGTCTGGACTCTGGAGTGTGGCCAGAGGCTTAATTATCTGATAGCGGAACTCGAATGGCCGGTGAATTAAGTGGAAATTACTCGATGTGCTGGCGATATGTGCATTGAATAAAATATAAAAGATTATAAAGTAAATTATGTAGTAGGCAATCAGCGTTCGGATTTACGAAATAAATTGCATTTGAAAGCCGGCCGGCGACTTGGCGAATGTATTCTTAATTACTTTCCGGAATTGGTTTAACGTCTTTCATTACGCGCGAGCTCTTTTGCGAACGCAACGAAAGAGATACAAGGAGGGAGAGAGAGAGGAGAGAGAGAGAGAGAGAGAGAGAGAGAGAGAGAGAGAGAGAGAGAGAGAGAGAGAGAGAGAGAGAGAGAGAGAGAGAGAGAGAGAGAGACAGAAAGAGATAGATAGAGAGGGAGACAGAAAGAGAGAGATAGAGACAGAGAGGCAGAGAGAGACAGAGAGAGACAGAGAGAGAGACAGACAGGCAGACAGACAGACAGACATACATACATACATACAGAGACAGACACACACACAGACAAGGACAGAGAGACAAACACAAAGAGAGGGAATGCGAGTCCTGCGTTGAACAGACGATCATATTGTTAGCTCGACTGCATAAAATTGTTTTCGTGTTAGCGTCGATTGATTTCTGATGAATTAATGAGACTTTACTGTAGACGCTCGACCGGATTAGAATTAATTAGACCTCACTGTAGTTTAAGTAGATTACTTGGCAATGAAAGTTAATTGACAGATTTCTTATCTGGCTTTGTATCGTCCGCACGGGAATTGGTTCCTACACAGCCCTCTACTGTTATATAGCCCCCTCCATAGCCAACATAGTACCCATAGTCCTCAGCGGCCTCTTGCTATCATCATCCATCCGTCTGCCATGCATTTAGTTCGTTTCTAATAGAGTCCGCCCGTTCGACGTTCCAGAACGATCTCTAAATCATCCGATCCGGCCGTTCGCCATTTCTCACTTTTTCAATTTGACGTTGTGTTCCATTCATCAAACTGTGACGGCTCCGTGCACACTCGGTCATAAACAACGCACGCCGATGTCGGTCAACAGCGCATGCGTGGCTGTGGATGCATGGACCGCAGTGAAATAATAATTATAGATGCATGGGTTTTCTTCTTTTTCTCTGAAAGAAAATTACCTAATAACGTCATCGTTAGGTCTTTGGCTGTTATATATATATATATATATATATATATATATATATATATATATATATATATATATATACGATCTTCCGTTTGCTACATGTATCTCGGGGTTTCGTGTTAATATACATTGGGGTTTACTGCTACTACATTGGGAATTCCTGTTGTTGCATTGGGGATTCATGTTACTGCATTGGGGATTCCTGAAACTACATTTGGGGGATTCGTATTACTACATTGGGAAGAGGAATTCCTGTTACCGCATCGGGGGATTTTTCTTATTACTGGGATTCCTGTTACTACAGCGGGGATTTTTTCTGTTACTGCATTTGGATCTCTATTACTACATTTGGATTTTTCTGTTGCTACATTTGGATCTCTGTGACTACACTTGGGAATTCCTGTTACAAGAATGGGAACTCCTGTTACTACATTTGGGAATTTCTGTTACAACATCGGGGGATTTCTCTTATTGCTGGGGATTCCTGTTACTACAGTGGGGATTTTTTCTGTTACTATGTATACATTTGGATCTCTATTACTATATTGGGATTTTTCTGTTACTACATTGGGATATTTCTGCTACTACATATGGGATTCCTGTTACTACATTGGGGATTTTTTTTCTTTTATATTTCACTGGGGATCTCTATTACAACATTGGGATATTTCTGTTACTACAATAGGCCTACTACATTGGGAATTCCTGTTACTACATTGGGGATTTTTTCTTTTATTACATTGGGGATCTCTATTACTACATTGGGATATTTCTGTTACTACACTGGGGATTCTTGTTGTTATATTAGGAGATTCCTGTTACTACTTTGAGGATTCCTGTTACTACATTGAAGGTTTCAGGATGATACTGGGGGATTTCTGTTACTAAATTGGGGATCCATACTACTATATAGGGGGATTTCTGTTAATTGGGACATTCTTATTACAACATTGGGAAATTTCTGTAACTACACTGGGGAATTCCTGTTACAAGAATGAGAACTCCTGTTACTACATTGGGGAATTCCTGTTACAACTTTGGGGAATTTCTCTTACTCCATTGGGGAATTCCTGTTTCTACATTTGAGGATTTCTATCACTTCATTGGGAGGGATTCCTGCTAGGCTACCACATGGAGATTCTTATTACTACATTGGGGATTTCTCTTGCGGCATTAGAGATTTCTGTTGCCACATTGGGGGTCATGTACATTGTGTACGCAAGCAATAATGTATTACTTTTAACATCAGTGTATACTAGCCCTTCTTCCAGGGCTGTTTTATGGAATTTTTAGAACTGCACAACTCCTTCTTTCCTTTCCAATCCCCATGGTAAATTACTTCCAATCGGAGGACAATGACCTTTTTTGCTAGTTTTAACTGTACAGAAGTGCTTCTACAACTGCACATTTTGTGTACAACTGCGCGTTAAAAAAGTCCTGCCTTCTTCAAATTGCCTGCCTACTTTCTACCAGTTGCTCAAGACCTTTTTAAGTAGCCATGGCTGGGCTCTGAGCACTGAGCACTGAGCACCTCTGAGTAGGTTCCTAGAAAGGTCGCTATATCAATTTTCTTAATGAATAAATAGACATGCATGGACGCAGGCTTGCATACAATGTATGCACACAACTATAAGGCATGTAGCATCTGTCATATATATATATATATATATATATACAGGGTGGGCCATAAAAAAAGACCCCCCCCTAGGTTTTATGCCAATATCTTGACCAAAAGTAAGAATTTCGACATGAAATTTTACAGTCTTAAAGACAATTCATATTTACATATGATGGCCAGATTTCATCAAAATATTTCAAACAAACAAAAAGTTATGCCACTTTTAGGAAGGCCACCCACCGTTTTTTGACGATTCAAAAACGTAACGCAACAAAAAGTAGGTTTTTGCCCATATCTTGGCCAAAAGTTAGAATTTCGAAATGAAATTTTACATGTTTTTAGACAATTCATATTTACATATGTTGGCCAGATTTCATAAAAATATTTCAAACAGAACAAAAGTTATATCACTTTTAGTGAGGCCACCCACGGTTTTTATGACTTTTTTGAATCATCAAAAAACGTAGGGTGGCCTCACTAAAAGTGATATAACTTTTGTTCTGTTCGAAATATTTTTATGAAATCTGGCCAACATATGTAAATATGAATTGTCTAAAAACACGTAAAATTTCATTTCGAAATTCTAACTTTTGGCCAAGATATGGGCAAAAACCTACTTTTTGTTGCGTTACGTTTTTGAATCGTCAAAAAACGGTGGGTGGCCTTCCTAAAAGTGGCATAACTTTTTGTTTGTTTGAAATATTTTGATAAAATCTGGCCATCATATGTAAATATGAATTGTCTATAAGACTGTAAAATTTCATGTCGAAATTCTTACTTTTGGTCAAGATATTGGCAAAAAACCTAGGGGAGGTCTTTTTTTATGGCCCACCCTGTATATATATATGGATATATATATAGGCCTACTATATATACTTTTTATATATATTTTTAATCAGCATTGTCGTCTGCCTGTTTGCATGCTCCTGCCAATAACATCGACCTCGAGTTCCAATGGCCTTCTCCGATTTCTACGACAAATGTCTAAATCCGACAATTTCATGACACACAGACACGATTCTGCATGTGCTAATAGTGATAATGCATTCGCTCGCAACAGACAATGCAGTTCATGTAAGCGCATGCGCGCGTCTCGTCATTAGTGTTTATATATAGGTTGCTAAAAATGGTGTATTCCGTCGACCCCATATATATTTCTTTGTCCATTTCTATAGCGCCACTTCAACCTCTCTGCTCAGAGGCGCTTCCGACCAGGGCTGTTTTTAAGGAATTTTTAGAACTGCACATCCTCTTCTCTCCTTTCTCATCCTCCATAGTAAATTACTCCGAATCTGAAGAAAATGGCCTATTTTTTTACTAGTTTTAACTGCACGGAACGTGACGGAAGTGCTTCGACAACTGCACGAATCCATTTAGAACTGCACATTTTGTGCAGAACTGCACGGTAAAAAAAGCCCTGCTTCCGACTATGTACAGCGAGTGAAAACTCCGACGCAGTGTCCGGGCTGCAGCTTGGATTAAAGCGCCTCTGAGCAGGGAACTGAAATTATGGCACTATAGAAAATGCAAAAAATAATTAAGAAAATAAATAAGTAATAGATGAGACCGCACTGACTCTATTAACTATTATGTGGCCTTTATAAGCAGGCAGGCAGGCCACAACCATGGATTTATTTAGTTTATTAAAAAGCGGAGCGTGCACGTGTATCTGTCTCTGTGTGTGCGCGTGTGTGTATACGTGTGCGAGAAAACCAGCCGAACGATATACATTATATGTAGATATATATATACATATACACACATATATATAGATATATACACATTATATATGTATATATATGCATAAATAGTCAACTGACATAATAATTATGTATATACGGTATACTAGGGACTGTATAGGTTCTCTAAGCTGTTGCTAGCGACTGTTACGCGACCAGCAGAAGACACCCAGCTCCCTCCCGAACCTTGTCGTCCGTACGCTGCTGCAGTCACGTTGGAGACCGCATAATATATATACCTGCATGAGAAGGTCTCCTAAACGCATGCGCAGTGAACTCTGAAATCGTTCAGGTGACATCGTTGAGACGACGGATGATAAACACGCATGTGTCATGACACCTGCGCAATGACCTTTCTCATCCTCCTCTTCCCTTTTCCAATTTTCGTTCAATTCTCCGCCTCGTCATTTTCAACTCCCCCCCTTCAATGCTTTCTCATCTTCGTACTTTTCTTCTCAATTTTCTTATCTCTCCTCCTCCTCCTCCTCCTCCTCCTCCTTCTCCTTCTCCTCCTCATCTTCCTCCTCTTCTCCCCTTATTTTCGGTCTCTTGTATACTTCCTTAATTTTCTTCTTCCTCCTCCTCATTTTTCTCCTTCTTCTCCTCTTTCTCCTTCTTCTCCTCTTCTTGCTTTTATTTTTTCCTCCTCTTCGCCTTTTTCTTCTCTATTTTTCTCTGCGTACTCATCATTTTACTCCTCACTTTCAGTATCTTCTACTTCCTTTTCCTCTTCCTCCTCTTCCTCCTTCTCTTCGGTCTCTTCTTCTCCTTCCTCCTCCTTCTCGTTGATCTCCTCCTCTTCGGTCTCTTCTTCTCCATCGTATTCGTCCTCCTCGTCCTCACCCTCGTCCTCCTCTTCGTCCTCTTCGTCCTCCTCGTCCTCCTCGTCCTCCTCCTCGTCCTCCTCCTCGTCCTCCTCGTTCTCGTTCTCCTTCTCCTCGTCCTCTTCCTCATTCTCCTTCTCCACTCCTTACGTGCAGTAATGTCTTTGGCACACGACAATAACGCAAGAAGAAGCAGCAGCAGCAGCAGCAGCAGCAGCAGCAGCTCTATAAGTTCTCTTCTTCGCCGACGTTCCGTCTCTTAAACAGAAGCAATTTTTCATTCATCTGACACGGCAATTAGCGACGCCAAACGACGGAAACAGCGAGCAGTAATTTCAAAAACTAATTGCATTTCTCCATTCTCATAATGTACCAATTCATTTTGGCTATTGAAGGTATTCTCGTTGGCGATGCGGCTGTTAGGCTATTATTGGTACCGCTATTTTATCACTGCTATGGCTGCCGTATAGTGTTTTAACACTGCCGATTGTTAATGGGCTTCTGTCTCGTGTGGATGGAGGAAAAATTGCCGAGAACATTGAATATCAATAGTTTATGTAATTGATGAACAAGTAATTAGTTTGAAAGTAATTAATTGCCTATAATTCATCAGCTTCTAATTAATTTTGTAAGTGAAATTCTGCAAAGGTTTTACAATTATTAAGATCTGCAGGATTCATACAAGACAAAATTTATTATTGGACCAGCAATTGCGTCTACCTTGCTTAAATAGTTTCTTCTAATTTTCTGGCGGATTTAATTGCAAAGGTTTAATTATTATTATTTAGATTAAAAAAATCAACAAACATTTAGAGTCTTTGGGGTTTACTATCTTAAAGATGGGCTTTAGATTTGACATGATTTTGCGAAAGATTTCAATTATATATCAACTAACACAGAACCTATATAATTTTTATAATGCAAAATTATTTGGAAGATTTCTTTCTTTAGCAATCGCATTCTTGGGTTCTGGCAAGAAACTAAAATGGAATTTACGAGTCTTTCAAAATGCAACTAAAGTACCTCAATTATTTTTCACTGCAGCGTCAGCATAAATGAAGCGAGCCCATGCATGGTACAGCAGGATTTGTCACAATGACAAAATACATGTAAATGTAGGGCTTGACGACAATAGACTTGCTTTAGAACTTTGAAATAAGAATCCCATGAATTTAATAACAGTAATAACTAAAATAACGACAATTTTATGGCGAAGTAGCACAGCCATGCCGTTACAACTTACAAGAACGCCGTGCAAAGCCCAACATGTAATTGGTTGCCTCTGTGAAAATCTGCAATCAGAATTAATAATGATAACTGATTGCTCAATTGATTGATTGAAATCGTGATTATTGTTCTATAAGTTACGACAACAACGTCTTATAATGCATAGGAAAACTCCATGATGTTATGTAGGACGCACTGTTTATTAATTAATTAATTGATTAATTAATTAATTAATTCATTCATTCATTCATTCATTCGTTCATTGATTTCATCATTCAATGTGCCATTCATTCATTCAATCATTCTTTTGTTAGTTCGTTCATTCATTCACTCATTCACTTATTCACTCATTCGCTCATTCACTCATTCACTCAGTAATTCATTCATTCACTCATTCACCCATTCACTCTTACACTCAGTCATTCATTTATCCATTAATTCTTTCACCCATGCAAAGCATCTATATAGCAGTTGAACAACTCAAGCAGAGTCGATCCCGTCCGAAGGAACTTTGCATGTTCAAAATAATCGACTTATATTCGAGACTACTCGTTTATAAGGATTTTTAATTGCGGACATTACCAGATAAGGAAACTTCAGTTGTTTGAAGAAGCTACTAGTATTACATGTATTTGTTGAAAAAACTTGTTTTTTGATTAAAGCAATTCTGAAGACATTACTAATGAGAGAGAATACAAAGCAGCAGCTATTTGTCACGTAGTATGTCACAAGAGATGACGTCTTTCATCTCCCTGCAGCACCCTCATTAACCTTCCTCTACCTGTGACTGCTGCAGGTGAGGACCACTCGCATGCGCTCTTCTTCAGACGTCTATGAAGTCATGCTGTATATCAGCTTTCAATGGATTTGTCTAACAATGCATATGCAGCATCATATATGCGTTGATACTAATTAATAGTTTTGGGATCTCTTGTCAAATGACAACTGAATGCGAGATTATAACTTTTTTGTCCTACTTTGATAATGGCCCGTGTAGTGGCGGCCCCAGGATTTCAGTTTTGAGGGGCTGAATCCTCGCGGAGGAAGTTTTCCATTTTCATTCGCTTAAATTTCTGACGACCTTTTTTAGTTATCTGGTCGTCGCCAAAATGTCTGACGACCTTTTTTGTCATTTGCTCGAAATGTCGAAATCATCTCATGTATATGTTTCAGTTTTAGGGGGGTGGTAATCATGGAAATATTTCATTTTTACATGTAAAAAAACCGAATGGCCTTTTTTGGGGGGCTTAGCCTCCTAGCCCCCCTGGCGCCGCTACTGGTCCCGTGGCATTTCATTAACTACGTATATGAAAATTGTCGTGTTATATGCTCAACTTTAGAAAACGAGTTGCTTATAAATCTCATAGCTTTGAAATTATCAATGCAGACTGTTCGTTTAGAAGGATTTTAATTTGCGGGCATTTTCAGACAAAGTTTGCCAGATATGTGTCATAAACGCAAACAAATTTATTACAGCGCAACCTTTATATATTTATTTATTTATCTATTTATTTATTTAGTTATTTATTACAGCGATTTGATTGCACCACGCATGCGCATGCAATGTCAGAAGTGGGGCCGAGTGGAGAGACCTTGAGGCCCTCTCGTTTAGCTGGAGGCATGGTTTTTGCCGCACTCTAACTTAGGGTTAGTGGTGGGTGGAGTGAGGTGGCCCTGGTTGCGCTCTGTATAGCTGGATGGTATACAGGGTCGATAAAAAATAACGTAATCTCTAAGGATATTGCCAATATCTTGGCCAAAAGTAAGAATTTTTAAGTTAAATTTTACCGTCTTAAAGGCAATTCATATTTGCGCACAGCGACCGAATTTCACCCAAACAAATCAAACAGAGCAAATGTTACATAACTTTTAGTGAGTTCATTCACTGTTTTTGACGATCTAAAAACATAATACGACACAAAGTAGCAAAAACGATTTTATTATTATTTACTCGATTTTATCAAATAATTGCTATCAAATAAACTTGATATTGCTTCACAACTTGTGTTCAATGCATGTGTCCACCATCATTGCCCACACTTGTTCTGAGTCTCTTTGCTAAATTCTTGATTTTTTCGTCAAAAACAGTAGGTGTAGACTCACTAAAAGTGATATAACTTGAAAATGAAAGTTCTTGGTGAAATTTGGCTATTGTAGGTAGGTAAGAATTGCCTTTAAGCTTGCAAGATCTGATAACAAAAAATTATCACGTTTGGCTAAAATGTGTGCAAAATGCCTTAGGGGATTACCTTGTTTTGGCCCACTCTGTATAGTTGCATGAATTATACTTCGGGTCATTAAGTGGTTGATGCCTGCCTGATCCTGTCATAGACAGAAAGAAAAATCGGTCAGCCTTTCTTCCTGTAACAATATATAGAGGTCGCGTGCTAGTCGACGTCCAATTTAAAGCATCTGAAGCGGTTGGAAGTGCGACAGCTGTATTGGAAAACGAGCAGGCACGCATGCGTGACGTCTATTTATACGAATACACAATAAAATATGGTTACATATTGATTAACAGCATTTATCTAATAAAAATGTAAATTATCATTGCTGCCGTTGTATAGTTTTATGCAATTCGGAGAATTCGCATGCAATGACATACGCAACTCCAAAGCTATTATGTTTATAAACACGCGTTTGGGTAGCTTTCATTCGCTGTGACCTCAAAATGAACATGTCTAAAACAAATCAAATCATTTTATTTGCCAATCAATCAATAATCAAGAAAATACTCAAGAGAGTTAAGCTACAAACACAGGAAACCAGTGTGAAAGGCATGTGATAATTATTGTAATAGTTATCGCAAATACTCGCTCGGTTGCGCTTCAGGGACCCGGAATGCGTCGTACAATCCCACCTCACATCGACCTCTGAGCGTTGTCACCGTGAAATGCTGCAATCCAAAACAACAGAAAATACAAACACACACGCACACGCACACACACACACACTCACACGCACGCACACACGCACACACACGCACACACACGCACACACGCACACACGCACCAACAATTCACATATACATACACACAAACCTACACGCACACACACACACTCACGCGCTCACGCACACACGCATACATGTAGACACGTGAATGTATAATATTATGTATAAATTATGGGGTTCTTATTATATTAAACTAAACTCTTTGTCAAATGATACCTTTTGCTTTCCCTGTCTCATTTTTCACGGCTCTGCTCAAGACTTTTCTATTCAATCGCAGCGTAAACAGCCTTGAACGTGCGACAAATGAAATTTCTATGATAAATAAATAGATAAATAAATAAATAGAAATTAAGATAATAAATAAATGAACATTGGGCGCTCCAGTGTATACAGCCTTGAACGTGCGACATATCAAATTCCTCTAACGAATAAAATAAGTAAAATTTAAAAAAGAAACGAATAAATTAATAAACAAAATCATACATATGCTACAAATAACATAAATGCAAACACACATACAAACCCCTGGCTAGAAGTTCCACCCACACACACACACACACACACATACACACACACACACACACACTTATACATATACGATTGGATGGGTATGTAATACTATGTATGTGTCTACGCATATACGTGCATGCAGTATATTTGCCGGGTGTGTGCGATAACAGCGAATTTCACTCAGGAAGAAGAGCGATGAAATCGATGAACAACGTGTGAGCGCCTTCCTCCTCGTATATCAGAAGGTGGACGCCCGCCCCCCCCTCCCCGGCCCATCCCCGCCCCGGTCGACCGACCTCTACCGGCGTAGGCCTTCAATACATAAACGTCTGAACGACATTAAAAGTATCGTCTGATATATTGGCAACAAATAGCCGCGTCAAGGTGTCAGCAGCGCCCTGAGGCAAAGCATCATACACACACACCTATATATATATATATATATATATATATATATATATATGCATATTATATACTGTATATATAAATATACAGATACATGCATGTACATAATATAATATAATATATTTATATATGTATAGATACATATGTACATATAAACATATATGTGTATATATATAAACACACACACACATATATATATGTATATATGTATACATGGGCTAAGCATTATATATATATATATACACACAATTACAAATTATACATATGTATATAAAATTGTATATGATATATATATATATATATATATATATATATATATATATATATTTATACGGCGGTTGAAACTATGCATCAATGTCGCCATAGAGGTCCATCTGGCGCCATTTTGAACCGCTGTTACACGTGGCTTCGAGTTACGCCGAGTCAACCACCTGTCGTCGGTATACGCCGCCCGCGGCTATACAATGCATGACGTCCTGCTGTGATGCCTGGACAGGTAGACATGCATTGCGCGCGCATGACATGCATAATACATGCACGCCTATTCACCAACGCGGCGGCTTGTTGCGTGGCCTTTACTATACGCGCATGCATGCAGTTGGCAGACTAACAGCTATAGTAGTAGGCCTGCTCTCAGAGGCGACTGATTGCAGGTATAGTCATTGAAGCATAGGCCTACTACCTGCGTATACACGGCATAGGCCTATAAGCATTGTCGTCGATCTCGCCACGGAGAATTAGCATAGCGTTTAAGCGCGGAGTCTGCAGCGGATGTTTTTCTGCTTTGCGTCTTCTTCTACTTCTTCTTCTTCCTTGGTGCCGTGACCTACGTTTTTTCGGATCTCGAGTCGAGTGCGCGCGCGCGCATACACGTATAAACGATCGTACGTGTAGTTTGTTATCTTCGTATAAATGCGCTTAAAAAGCTTCGATCAATGACGAAAGAAGATACCGCATGGTCGTGCTGCAGCAGGAGAATAATGCCAGATGTATTATAACAGCAGTTGAAGATGAATATCAGGTGCAGGAATTCCACACCGATGGCGACATTCGGTCTGTGAGCGATGGTGGTTCGGGTGAATGCATTAAAAAACCGATTCATCCGCTAATTTCTGCGCTCTGCCGACTACACTTTAAAGCGACAGGTCTCGTAGTTCGAAGTGCATACCGCGGAGGTCAAAAGAAACGCGCAGACAACAAGTAGCTATCAGCTTTTCTTGCGGCTATATTATATTCTGTAAAGGGGTCGTAAAGGCCATGAAGATGAATCTGGAGCGGCGCTTTCGAAGCGTCAGCGTCGCGTAGTAAAATTTAATTTACTGTCGCGGCGACTGGTAGTTGTTGTCTGGTGGGGGCATCGAAATTTTCGTCGTATGGAAATTGTACTGGCCAGAGGCGGATACGGCAGCAGCTGGTGTCGAAGACATCTTCCCACGAACTGACCCTTGTATATATATTATATATATATATACTGCAGGTCATTGTTGTTGACCAAACGGTCCACCCTTGCGGCGACTTCTCTTTCTGCCGGTCGTGGGAATTCCGTTGCGTTGTGACCTTATAAATAGCTCGCACGCCTATTATATACCTGCGCATTGATTGGAGAGTTCTCTGGTGAGCTGCAGCAGTGTCATCAGCCAGGTGTTCCATACATAACGTTGACTCTTCGAAATGTTTACGACAAAGATGTTGCGACTCTTGCACCCGCAGCAGCAGAAATAGATCGTGTATAGCATCAATGACTGATTGGAATGTTATGGCGACCGAAGTAAATCACAAGAAAATCGAAGGAAACAACGCACTGCGCGACGACGTGAATAGCAATATGCCGTCCAGCGGTCCGAATCGGACGATTTGCGGCGCTGAAGATGGCATGGTCAATGGTGCGGAACTTGACCAGGTGAACCGTGACGAACCGGCTGTTACCACCGACGAACCCAGCACCGGAATGAACAACCACCTCGGTGGCGGAACGGACGATGATGGTGCGATGGGAGTTGGTGGTAGATCCACTGACGGTGAGGCGTTTGGTGGTGGAATGGGTTGCTGTGGCAGGGAGGAAGGAGATGCGATGGGCATCTGCCGTCAAGCTTCCGAAGGTGTGGAAACCAGTATAGAGGTGATGGGACGTGAGAGGTGTGTTAACGCACAGGATACGGATGGCGGACAGGAAGTTGGATTGGATGATCGGTGTATGATGACCGATGATGATGATGAGGATGAGAGGATGGTTGCCATGGATAGCGCCAGCATCATTCCAGAGGCGGCGATGAAGTGCGGAATTCTGCCAATCGATTCGGCTGAAGGTAATTCTTAATTAGCTAGGCAATTAGTAATTAGAAAGGTAATTCCTAATTATTGTTAGAAGAGGTCTTAATTAGGGAGGAGACTCTTAGTTAACTATGTAGTTAATCATTAATTAGTTGGAAGAATTTTAATTAGGAAAGTAATTCTTAATTTAGATAATTCTTAATTCAGAAATTAATTCTTAGTTAGAAAGGTAATTCTTAATTAGTTGGGTTATCCTTAATTGTCTAGGTAATTCTTAATAAGGAAGGTAATATTCTTAATTAGGGGTAATTCTTAATAAGGAAGTTGACTTGTATTTTGGGAGGCAACTCTTATTTGGGAAAGTAAGTCTTAATTAAATACAATTCCTAATTAGGTGATCCTTAATTAGTTAGGTAATTCTTAATTAGTTGCGCAATTCTCAGTTAGCTAGGTAATTCTTAATTTGTAGGGTAATCTTGTGTCTTACACCCATGAATTTTTCTGTGGTTATCAGTTCAGACATTGCTCTCCCTCCCCACCCCATCTCGGGCATCGAAAGGGTCCAGCAGATGGTTGTTTTGGGTGTCACCATCTCTGATCGGATTGGCTTTGAGGCTCACATTAGCAGCATATGCTGTAAAGCCCGGCAATCCACGTTTGCTCTGCGTGTTTTAGTCGCCCACGGCCTCCATGGTCAACATCTGTTTGACGTTGACTATGGACCATGAGCTATGTATGTAGAGCTACTACCATTCCAAGATTACTTTATGCCTGTATGTATGCATGCATGCATGCATACATACATACATACATACATACATACATACATACATACATACATACATACATACATACATACATACATACATACATACATACATACATACATACATACATACATACATACATACATACATACATACACACACACACACACACACACACACATACATACATACATACATACATACATACATACATACATACATACATACTAGGGTGGTCGCATCTGTAATGGCAAATTTTCAACTTCATTTTTATTCTTTCTCCAACCCACCATTTGGTGCCACTTGGTAAAAGACTGATGTAGCCCAAAAATTATCCCGATAGAAAAATATTTAGGACTAGCACAACGTGTTTGAAGTTTGGATTTTACGAAATATCATCGTCTTTTTGAATATAATGATAATTTAGCCACATTTTTGGACCTATGACTAGTTTTAACAGAAATGCTGCATTCTTTTACTCAAGCACGACTGACAAGTATGCCTGACTTCTACAATGATGATAATGGTTTGTTATATATTTTTATGAACAATTGACCATCTCAATAGTATTTGACTCGTGAGTCTCTGAGATCGATGACCATAAACCTTTACTAGAAAGCCAACACATTGCCATGTTCTTTTGATAGGCCTGATTTCTATCTACAGGAATCCTTTGTTACACTAAAGGCTCTTTATTACATGCTTAATTTTAACACAATTTCTGATATAATACGGACAAGGACCTCAATAATAGTTGAACTAGAGAAAACTACTGGTGACACATGTATTTTCGTTTATTGTGGCAATCAGAGCAGAATGACACAGCGCATCACAGATAAAATTTATCAAGAGCTGCTGTAAACAAATGAATTAAAATAGATGTTGAAATTATTGAGATCATAATTTTTATAAATCTAAGAAATTACTTATTAGATCTACCACATAGAAGTCAAAGAGCAGCTTTTAAACAACTTCCAAAGTAAGCATCATAATTGAGTGCCTGGTGAAGCCTGCTCACATTGTTGTCTATTTCATAATATAGAAGTTATCCCATTAAAAGTATAAGCTTACTTTTAGAGTTGAAAACATGATCACATAGTCAAACAATTGACACAGAAAGTGCTGTCAAGAGTGGACTCAAATTATACTGCCTTTATTAGCTATTGTAAATTCACTACCTATTATAAATTAGCATGAAAGGCGATTGTGTCAAACACGTAAGCTATATGCAACGCAAAATCTCTACGTCATGCTCAGCAATGGATCCAGCTGAAATTACAGTGGCCACTAGGACATCTCAGACGACCAACCAATTCAAGGGTATAAGTATAGCACCCTCAAGACAACACCCATTGCTACACTCTTGGTGGCAGATGAACACCTTCCTTGGGCAACATGCCAGAGATTTCACTTTGAGGGAAGTGTATCGTGAAAACTACACCATAGCTCAAACCCATGCAAAGACCAAATGCAATATTTGAATTGTGAGACAGTGTAATAATGCCTCAGGTTGAAAACATTTTAGCCTAAATTTGAGATAAAAATTCGCATCTAAAAATTATGGATTTCTACTTTTTAATATTACACCAGTTCCTTGTACCCAGTAACCCCATGAACAATGAAGGTAGAAAAAGAAATATTTCTCAGAAATCAGACCTCATTAAGAATTTTGGTGATTTTGCAGAATAAATTAATTATGTAGGACACAGATGAAACCGCACAAATTTTATATTTATCCATAATAATTATGTACTATTACTGTTTCCTTACTGTAACAGTCTAAGAACAATAAGCTATTATAATCAATCAAAAGAAGGTAAAACAGGTACTATTTGTGAAGAAATAAGATATGATAGATGTTATCTGTGATGCGGTGTGTTATGGTGTGTTATAGCCTACAGGTTTTTTTGCCTTTGAGAATTTTTTCTAAAGTGGCGCTATATAAATTGACGATTATGATTACGATAACTGTAGCATCATCAGGTTTAAGTGTGGACCAACTACGGGTTGTTGAATTGATTCATGGTTTGAAGATTCCTGGTTGACTACAGCCATATAGCTACTTTTGAGCATTAGAAGTCTTGCTATTATAAGGGTAAAACTTTGATGGCGTTGTGCTAGTCCTAAATATTTTTATTTTCTCTTACAACTTTTTGTGTGATGTTTCTGGGGAGAATGGAACCAAACGGCGCCTTGGAGAACAGTCAATTCGAACTTTCATTTTTAACGACCACCCTAATACATACATACATACATACATACATACATACATGCATGCATGCATGCATGCATACATACATTAACACATACATAAGGATCACATGTATTCATGCATACAAGAAATGCTAGAACAGAGCTTACGCGTCAGACGGATGTACTCTATATAGCGTTGCAACTAAGTCGACAAATCCAGTCAACATTGAGAGCACACAACGTATATACACACATAATACACATACATACCCGGTATATATATATATATATATATATGTAGATATATATATATATTGAAGCGATCCGATTAGTGCGGATAGCATTACACCCTCTTCAGCTTCAAAGACAGCTGACTAACAGCCATTTATGGAGCGATTCTTTTATAAGGGAAAGACGGATAATCGTCGAACACAGAGGTTCTGTTGCAGCATGGATTTTATTTCGGGAGGTGTTTACTCGACGGTGAGCAAGACCAAAAGCATAGTTGTATGAATGTATGTATGTATGTATGTATGTATGTATGTTCATGCCAAGAACTTGAAAAGAGTAGATACGAATAGATTGGTCGCCATGTGTAGCAAGTAACACCAGCGCCATCGTTATAAAGTTTGCTGGACTCATTGGTGGTGTGGGAGAAGGTCAGACAGTCAAAGGCAGTGAAGCAGACTGACGAAGAGTGATAAGTAGTAGGTAGAGTAGTGATACGAGATACTTTCCCGCAAAAATGTACCCCGTGATCTAATTAGGTCACCTTGTGAGAAATTAGGTCACGTGGCATATTTTGTATGGAAAAATCTCTCATATCACTGTACTCTACCTACTGTTGGGATGTATAACAAGCACAAGACGCAGATCGATACGTTGTCGCTCAAACACAGACAAAGCAATGGCGTTAAGATTGGAATTGGTGATGATATATTATATTTCGAATACCGAACCATCAAGAACCGAGGTTTTCCGCGGTAGGTCCAGTGACCTGGAGCGGCGTTTCTCTACAGCTAGCGCATTCACCCTATAGCGGGTCTATCTGAAATGTCCTCGCTAAACAAAAAAACTGCTATTTTTGGGAGCGCCTCTGAGTAGTCTCTTTAGAGAGCGCTTAACACATTTCCGAATGAATGAATGAATGAATGAATGAATGAATGAATGAATGAATGAATGAACGAACGAATATCTGAGTGTTTTCTATTCGCCGAATTCAGACACAAATTCGAAAGGCGTTTGCGCTGAGAACCATTACCGTAAGCGAGCAAATGCGTTGGATAAAATTGACGCCTTCGCGCGTTCAACCCATTACCACCGACGACCATTGTACCAGCATAGCCACTACCACCACAGCGTTAAGTACACTACACACAAACCAAAAGTATGTATGCAGGGCTTTTGCAGGCCAACGAAAGCGCTTCTATCGACAGCCACCAGCGACCCCCTTCCTCCAAGGCCGAACTGCATTCGGCATATGCATTCGCATCGTAAAGAGCCTACAAGAACAACGTAGAATTAGCGATTTAATAAAATTTCTCTGCCGCAGCCATTTGTTCTACAACGTCGAAGCGCATTCCGACCCGATCGACCGACCGACCGAGCGGCCGAGCGAGCGAGCGAACTGCGGCGGGCGGCGAGCGGGCGGGTGAGGGCGGGTGGGCGGGTGGCCAGGCCACGAAGCCATCCAAACAACCATTAACGCCGGCTTAGATGAGAAAACGAATCGCC
This sequence comes from Lumbricus terrestris, assembly GCA_949752735.1. Taxonomy (NCBI): domain Eukaryota; kingdom Metazoa; phylum Annelida; class Clitellata; order Crassiclitellata; family Lumbricidae; genus Lumbricus; species Lumbricus terrestris. The sequence continues at coordinate 25,166,157 of OX457046.1, forward strand.
GGGAAGACAGTCGGCGTATTACTTCACAGAGTGCCAATTTGTGTCCATTTGCGTCTAATGTGTACGGAGTGTTTTCCTCTAAAGTGGTGTCCATTAACGGCCGTTCGTTCGCCGAACAGACTCCACGCGTGGCGTCCACATAGGACGACGACGCCTCGACTGTATATGCAGATCTACCTCTGCACAGAACACACAGCAGCATACATATATATACAATACATGCATACACACATAGACGCAGCCATATATATAAGTATATATGTGCATGTGTATTATATATATATATATATGTATATATGTATAAGCATATATATATATATATGTATATATATATATATTCATGTGTGTATATATGTATAAGCGGAGGCGAGTGATAGAGCTTCCCGACCAGACAACTATAGTCTTAATGCGCTTCCATTAACCATTGGCTAATGTTTGCACTGTCGTTGCCATTCGGTTATCAGCCAAATGGATGCGCATATATATATATATATATATATATATATATATATATATATTATATACACATAAACGTCTATACATAATATGTATATATGATTTATACATGTAAAACATATATATATATATAAATATGACCGACATGCATCCAACAAATTTCTAATGTACGAAGCATTGGCGTTGGTGTCATCCACTATTTATTAGACGATCTGTTGCAGGTTTCGATGCATCTGCATTGATGGTGTGGTGTTATTATCATACTGTGGTAATGTGGTATTATAGGTCTACTTTGTGCTCAGTTCTCCGTCAATGTCGATAAAGGTTACGAAGCTACGGAATTATTAATAGGCGTTTAGCCCAGGTTTGTTACTCTCGCTCTATAAACTATATATGCTTTGGTTATGTCTCTGTCCCTGTTTGTCTCTGTCTGTATGTCAGTCTGTCTCTGTCTCTCTTTCTCTGCGCATATGTCGCTGCCGCTGTCTCTCTCTGTATTTCTGTCTGTGTCCCTCCTCTGTCTCTTTCTGTCTATGTCTCTGTTTGTCAGTCTGTCTGTGTCACAGTCTTTCTCTGCGAATATGTCGCTGTCGCTGTCTCTCTCTCTGTGTGTTTTTTTCTTTCTGTGTATGTCTGTCTCTGTCTGTCTCTGTTGTCTGTGTGTCTGTCTGTGTGTCTGTTTCTCTCTCTGTCTCTCTCTGTCTCTCTCTGTCTCTCTCTGTCTCTGTCTGTCTCTGTCTGTCTCTGTCTGTCTCTGTCTGTCTCTGTCTGTCTCTGTCTGTCTCTGTCTGTCTCTGTCTGTCTGTCTGTCTGTCTCTCTCTCTCTCTGTCTGTCTGTCTGTCTCTCTCTCTCTCTCTCTCTCTCTCTCTCTCTCTCTCTCTCTCTGTGAAGAAGTCATTTCGTGAACATAGATGACTATGTGTCAAAACGCGCAGTCAATGGTTACGGTTGAAGTTTCTATGGCAACGACATAATCTGGTTTCAACGCAGGTAACGGTTGCTATGAGAAGATACGGTGATCACAGTGTGGCAATGGTAGTGTATGCTCTAGCTGGGAAACGTCATCATGAAATTGACAGCAGGATAATAAATTATGGTTTTTGTCGACTTTTGTGAGTAGCGATAAAGTTTGCATTGTTTCCGTATTGTAGCGCATATCACAATCGAGTGCCTCTTTATTTTGCTTTGTTTCATGTTCCATAATTATTGTTCTTCGTCGTATTGTTCCTTATTGCATTGTTTTATGTTTCGTATTGTTCTTCGTCGTATTGTTCTTTATTGCATTGTTCTGTGTTCCATATTGTTCTTCGTCGTATTGTTCCTTATTGCATTGTTTTATGTTCCGTATTGTTCTTCGTCGTATTGTTCTTTATTGCATTGTTTTATGTTCCGTATTGTTCTTCGTCGTATTGTTCTTTATTGCATTGTTTCGTGTTCCATATTGTTCTTCGTCGTATTGTTCTTTATTGCATTGTTTCGTGTTCCATATTGTTCTTCGTCGTATTGTTCTTTATTGCATTGTTTCGAGTTCCATATTGTTCTTCGTCGTATTGTTCTTTATTGCATTGTTTCGTGTTCCATATTGTTCTTCGTCGTATTGTTCTTTATTGCATTGTTTCGTGTTCCATATTGTTCTTCGTCGTATTGTTCTTTATTGCATTGTTTCGTGTTCCATATTGTTCTTCGTCGTATTGTTCTTTATTGCATTGTTTCGTGTTTCATATTGTTTTTCGTCGTATTGTTCTTTATTGCATTGTTTCGTATTCCATATTTTTCTTCGTCGTATTGTTTTTTATCGTCTTAGACGGCATTGAATGGAGTTTGATTTTGGTAAATTTTTTGCAACGCATTTTCACACCTCCGGATTAACATCGTATAAAAATCAATCAATATTATATGAGGTGGTCGTTTCGTCGATTGTCGTAAACTAAGACAAGTTCATAAATCAGTTTATTATTACGTTTCTTCTTTTACATATTAAGCTCTATATATTTTCCGAAAGTAGGTCAACACAGACAGTGAACGTTGTAGAGAAATTTCATCTTCTGCGAAGTAGACCTATAACTTAGATTTTTTTGCCGACTGCATGAAAGAGAAATATGAGCAAACACAGTTCTTGCGAACGAGTGAGGGTCATACAGGAAAAAACCAATTTAAAAGGTTGGAAATTGCAAACTGGAAGAAGTAGGAGATAGAGGATGGGAAGTAGGAGAAAAGGAAGAGAACAAGAGAGGGAAGAAGTGAAGGAGAAAGAGTAGTAAAGGGAAGAAGAGGAACAAGAAGGAACAAGTGGGAAGAAGAATGAAGAAGATAGAAGGAACAAGCAGAAGAGGAAGAGTATAAGAGGAACAGGAGAAGAGAAAGACGATGAGGAAGTAAAAGGGGATAAAGAGGAGGAGGAAGAAGAGGAGTAGAAGAGGACGAGGAGAAGTAGGAAAATTAGCAAGAGGAGGAGGAAATAGAAAGGAAATAGAGAAAAAGAGAGCGAAAAAGAAAGGCGAAAGAAGAAGAAGATAACGAGGAAGCAGAATAAGAAGGAGAAGGAGAAGGAGAAGGCTAAAGTGAAGAAGAGGGAGAGGAAGAGAGAGAGGAAGAGGAAGAGGGTGAGGGTGGGTGGGGTGAGGGTAATCGTGAGAGAGAGGGAGAGGGATAGGGAGAAGGATAGGGAGAGGGAGAGGGAGAGGGAGAGGGAAAGGGAGAGGGAGAGGGAGAGGGAGAGGGAGAGGGTGAGGGTGGGTGGGGTGAGGGTAATCGTGAGAGAGAGGGAGAGGGAGAGGGAGAGGGAAAGGGAGAGGGAGAGGGAGAGGGAGAGGGAGAGGGAGAGGGAGAGGGAGAGGAGAGGGAGAGGGAGAGGGAGAGGGAGAGGGAGAGGGAGAGGGAGAGGGAGAGGGAGAGGGAGAGGGAGAGGGAGAGGGAGAGGGAGAGGGAGAGGGAGAGGGAGAGGGAGAGGGAGAGGGAGAGGAGAGGAGAGGGAGAGGGAGAGGGAGAGGGAGAGGGAGAGGGAGAGGGAGAGTGGAAAAGATAGGGAGAGGGAGAAAGAAAAAGAACAAGAAAAAGATGAAGACGACGAAGAAGAAGAATTATAATATTTTATGTGTCATGGGATCTGGAAAAGTTTCTCGTGGTAAACATACTCCACTGTTATCTAGACCAAGCAGTAAACATTTGATGGTGGGGATGACAGCGTGCTGTTCTTGACTGACGATGATGATTACGATGACTATTTTGACGATATGATGATGATGATGATGATGATGATGATTGTTATGATGATGATGATGATTGCGATGATGATTATTACGGCGTATACATACATGGCATTACATGCAGGTGTGTATGTAACAAGGCACCTGATATAGCGCCTTTTCCTAACTCATTGGAGGCGAGCATTAGGATACAGTGAGTTGCAATATTATCAAAGGACAAAATAAAAAGGTTGCTTGTTGGTGATTTTAGTACAATTACTGCAATTACTCGAAGCATGAGATTGAATGTAATTTTTGTCTACTACTATTGCTTACTGTATACTGTAACTGCTACTGTAACTGCTACTACAACTGCAACTGCTACTAATACTATTACTGCTACTGCATGCTACTGCCGCTGCTACTACCATTAGAAATAATAATAATGACATTACTACTACTGCTACTACTGCTACTGCTTCTGCTACTGCTGCTGTAATAATGATAAAACAATAATACTAACAATTACAGTAATAACAATACTACTACTACTACTACTACTACTACTGCTACTACTACTACTACTACTACTACTACTACTACTACTACTACTACTACTACTACTACTACTACTACTACTACTAATAATAATAATAATAATAATAATAATAATAATAATAATGATAATAATGATAATAATGATAATAATGATAATAATAATGATGGTAGTAGTAATAGTAGTAGTGGTAGTAGTAGTGGTAGTAGTAGTAGTTGCAGTAGTAGTAAGTGCCGTTCCATACGTTTTCCATTTTTTCATAATTAATTTTTATGCCCATGAAAAATTCAGTGTACTTCAGGCAAAAACTTAAGTGTAAAAATAATAATAAATAATAATTAAACAATTATTGTTTTGCAGAAGACAGCCTCGTACTTATGTCGTCAGGGGAAGGCGTGTTGCAATCTCCATCCTCCCGCTCGCCAGATCAGCATCAGCAGCATCAGCAGCAGCAGCAGCAGCAGCTGTGCGTCGGATGCAAGCGGCCCATCACCGAGCGATACCTGCTGAAAGTGATGGACCAGTTCTGGCACGAGGATTGTCTCAAATGCTCATGCTGCGACTGTCGACTTGGCGAAGTCGGTTCCACTCTGTTCACTAAGGCCAACCTTCTGCTCTGCCGCAGGGACTACCTGAGGTAGGCCGTCAGTCCTTCCGTCCGTGAATTTTATCAATCAATGAATCATTCGATCAATCAATCAATCAATCAACCAGCCAGCCAGTCAGGCAATCAATCAATCAATCAGTCAATCAATCAGTCAATCAATCAATCAATCAAGCAATCAATCAATCAATCAATGAATCAATCAATCAGTCAGTCAGCCAGTCAGCCAGCCAGTCAATCAATCAATCAATCAGTCAGTCAGTCAGCCAGCCAATCAATCAATCAATCAATCAGCCAGTCAGTCAGTCAGTCAATAAATCAATCAAAATTTACTTAGCGCTTCTTCAACATATCTAATCAGAGGCGCTCTCGGCCGAGATCAAGCGAGAAAGCCCTCGAACAGTTTGTGAAACTGCGAACAGTTTTGCAGGTGTCGCAAAGTCAAGGGAAGTCCGTTCCAGGTTGTTGGACCAACCACAAGGAAGGACCGACTCCGCATTGTCGCAGAGCGAGTGAAAGGAACCATTGAGCCACCGTGGGAAGAAGAGCGCAGTGCGCGTTGGCCTATGCAAGTAAATAGTTCTGAGTATGAAATGGTCTATTTGAAAAGGCGCTGTAAAAAAATCATGAGTGAATAATTCTGTGCTTTTATGGTTCTATATAATTCTCAATGTTGCGTAATCAGTGTCTTTTTCAAGGAGCGCCGCTATTGGGGTAAACTTCAAACAAGTCCTCAAATGTGATTCCAATTCATATACGCCGTATAACGCCGTACAGACTAAAGGAGTTGCTTAAACAAGACGGGGAAAGATTAGAAAGACAGAAAAAGCTTTTTGTCTACGTGTAAAAACGAATCTTCAAACGACTCTAAATTACCCCAGAGGAGAGATTTTCTAGACGACATCTTTCACTCGATGAGAAAATGAGTTCTGTCATATGTACAGCCCTGGAGAAATTGAAAATGGCACGCTGTGCGGTATTATACACACGAACTCGCCGCCGCAAGCAGGACTAAGGTTTGGAGTTGTTTTGACAGGCAGCGCTCCGTGTTATGACATGTATTTGCTAATCATCCATTAAAAGCATTAACTTCACCATAAATATTTTACATTAGGAACACCTGGCGTATAAGCTTATAATGTACCCAGCCCGGCAAAGCCTAAAAGGTCCATGACGCGTTCCATATGGCTTGTAACACGTTCAGAAGCGAAATTATTGTGAGGCTGCAGCGTTTATATTTCGAGTGCATTGCCGAGATAGTAATTTAATCGTATATTTGACAAGCAGGGATTTTACTCGACGTTTGTTGCGTTCGTGAAAGGCTTAGATGTATTGTCGTTTTGGATAAAATGCATTACGAATCAGGACAAACACTAGCCAAGTGTCTCTGGTAAAACACTAGCCAAGTGTCTCTGGCAAAGTGTTTTGTAATTGAAGTATATACAGGAAAGCTCTTTGACGATACATAAGATGTATTTGACACGACCTACATTCGTTTGTTAAGTCGACTGGGTATTGGCCAGCAATACCGAACAGCCGCACCATCTATAGCCGAAAGTTATATGTATGTACGTGTATATGATACATACATACATAGATACATAGATACATATTACATACATACATACATACATGCATACATGCATACATGCATGCATGCATACATACACACATACACAAATACACACATACACACATACACACATACATACATACATACATACATACATACATACATACATACATACATACATACATACATACATACATACATACATACATACATACATACATACATACATACATACATACATACATACATACATACATACATACATACGTACATACATACATACATACATACCTTACGTAGACCCTTCACTCAGCCTCCCCACCTCACTATGACCATCATGTCCCAAAGACTAACCGGACATCTAGACCAACCCGATGGCCAAGATATCCACCACTACGGCCTGACCGACCGACCGACCGACCGACCGACCGACACTGCCCTAAGGATCACTGACCGACCGACCAACCGACCGAGTCGATAGTCGTCGCCTCTTAAGCGGGCAAGGGTTGGCGACTGAGTCTGCGGCATTTTGAACTGAGCTCTGATCATATGTAAGTTATTGTTGCAATTAGAGTATAGCTCCGACGATGGACGGGCGGCGGACGGAGGACCGGGCGGCGGGCGGAGGACCGGGCGGGCGGGCGGGTGGTGGGTGACCGGGCGTCGTCTCGCTCGCAATACCCTTGGCGTGATTGATGTCTCTCCGACTTGATTAGTCAGCTGTTCTCGACAATCCGTCGAGATTTCTGCCAATCTGTTACGACGCCGACGGACGAGGAAATCCAAGCCCCACGTCGACTTCTCACAATCTCTCTCTCTCCCTACTTCTCTCTGTCCGTCCATCTCTCTCCCTCTCTTGCCCTCCCTTCGTGTCTGTCTGCCTCCTTCTTCTCCCTAGACCCAAACCAACCGACGATCCGACCGACCGCTCCATGGTGGTGGTGGTGGTGGTGGTGGCGGAATGGTCTGGCGAAATGAAATTTGTTGCCACGTTTCATAATTGCTTTGGGTCCGACCGGCTACTTTTCATTATCGAACGGCTTGCTTATAGCGATGTCGGGCGCTGGTTTATTTCACCCAAGGCGTCCTCCGTCCACCGCCAGGTGTTAAATGAAGAGGGAGAATCGCCTCAGACCGTTCATCATCGACTCCAATATCGCGGGCGGTTGAAACCTCTCAAGAAAATAACATCAAATGGGTCCGGCATGCACTGCGGCTGCTGAGGCGGAGGCTCGTCTTTCTAATTTGACAGCTTATGACTATTCATCAATCTATGACTATTCAACGATCTATGAATATTCATCAGAACATGAATATTCATCAGTCTGGCGTCACTTTCGTATGCAATAATAATTATATGAACAACTGCCGAATGTACACTGTACAGTGTACAGTCGTATATATATATATATACATGTACGGTTTTCAATATATATCATAATTATTGCGGAAAGGAGTGCCGTATCCATATACATTGAATGAATTCCTGTCTAGTATATGAAAATAATAATATTTATCTTCAGTGGCGGCGCCAGGATTTCTGTTTTTTGGGGGGGGGGACTGAATTTGCGAGAGAAAAAAAATTCCGTTTTCAGTCGCCAAAATTTCTCACGACTTTTTTTAGTCATTTGGTCGTCTTCTCAAGAAAAAATGGCTCCGTTTTCATATCCGCCAATCTGTCTTGTCTGGCAAACCCTCGTGCGTACCTTAACGGTTTTGGGGGGCTAAAGGGGGTTATTCGTGCAAATTTTTTTTACATGGGAAAAAATGGATCGCCTTTTTTAGGGTGGCTTAGCCCTCTAACCCCCCTAGCACCCCTACTGTTTATCTTTAGTGAAACAATCCGGTTGACAGACCGCAACCGGTTACAGTGTACAGTTATGAAATTGAAACAATTCATAGGAACGCAAATGGCAGAAGACACAAATGATAAATCTTAATTACTAAAAGAACAGACAGCCTACAAACACAAGCACGTCCGCATTTAATACGTGGCTCAAACTCGGGTTCGCTAATCTCAATGCCAGTGTGTTATCCAATGCACTATCGCTCCCCAAGGGCGGATACAGAAATTTTCGAAGGGGGGGCAAAGTTTTCGGTCTTGTTGGTGGGACAGGGGGAAAATTTCGTCTTTTCGTCGCCGAAAAAACTGATGAACTTTTTTTATTTTTTATTCATTCGTCCAATTTTCAGGAAAAAGATACCATTTCAGTCGCCAAAATAGTTGACGACCTTTTTTGTTCCATGTGATTTGTAATGGGGGCCTGGTATCCTGCCTTTCTTTCCCGCTGCATTTATTTAATGGCTTGTTGAAACCAAATGGGGGGGCACGTCTTATGCAATTTTTAAATGGGGGCCATGGCCGAATAGCCCCTGGATCCGCCCCTGCTCCCCTATATATGAACGGAGAATAACTTCCGTATGTATAGCCTATAGCGGCAACCCTGTCAACGTTTTCTAAATTTATGGAATCGTTTTGATTGCTCAAAAATTTCAATTTCGTCGCTTCATTAATCCCACATTCAGAACAGTGATCGATCGTTACTATTAAGCGACACTGCCATTTCAAAGACGACTAGTGTCACCTCCTCCTTTATCCAGGCTTGGGACTGGCACTGGCAGAATGCAAGCAGTGGCGGAATTAAATGAAATCGCGTAAGACCCGGTTTATGTATCAGGTTGTGGTCTGGTCGCCGGTCGAGGCGTTGGTTATTAACGAAAGTTCTTCTAAAAAATGTTCTCAAATGCGATTAATTTTTTTGCAGTTTGCGTAACTTTATTCTTGAAACGATATCCAGTGGATAAATCCAGGACTATACTCCTGTATCCATGGCATGATCAGTGGCGGTGCCAAATATCCAATATCAGCAATTCATCTGTATGGTTGTACCCTATTTTTTTACAACACCTCTATAAGACTCTTGAGCTGGTATACCCACGCATATATGGAGCACAAAGCGCGCTATATAAGTTTCAAGATTACGCGCCGAGGAATCACATTTCGGTGTGACCGTGCGTAATTAGTAATTTTTAATAACAATAATCTATCGTCTGGCGACTCCATAAATGTCAAATTAAATATCAATTCTTCGTGTTGTGTGCATGCATACACGATCTATCGTTCCGAAAAAGACGCCACGCAGGCGACCATGCATATACCTGCGAATGAACTTAATGGGTTTTTCATTTTTTTGGCTGAAGACTATTCTACACGTCGGGAATTCTATAAGCAGTGTGACTCTTTTATTCTTTTTTCTTTCTTCTCTCTCTCTCTCTCTCTCTCTCTCTCTCTCTCTCTCTCTCTCTCTCTCTCTCTCTCTCTCTCTCTCTCTCTCTGTGTCTCTCTCTCTCTCTCTCTCTCTCTCTCTCTCTCTCTCTCTCTCTCTCTCTCTCTCTTTCTCTCTCTCTCTGTCTTCCCCTTTATGTTTCATTGTGCTTCAAATTTATTTCTTCATATCACCTCCATTAATCACTCAGCTACATGCAAATCTCCCACTTGTGCAACTAACCTGACAAACGCCATTTATTCATCATCTTTGTCATGAATAATCATTTATCTAGGGCCCATAACTAGCGGGATCTTCCCTTCTGGGGCTCCTATTGCTTCCCTGAAATACTACTCGTTTGTACCTGTAATTATATATAATTTTCTTATCTATATTAGCAAGTCAAAATGTGTAATTGTTGTATTTTTTATTTTATGGGAGCAATAAATTTGATTTGATTTGATTTGAGAATTGTGAAAAAATAACTGGGGGATTGGACTATGACCCACTAGGAATTAGGGTGTGAAAACAGACTTAACTATGGGGCTCTAAGAAAGACTGGGGGTTCAAATCCCCAACTGCGGCGATTCTCACCCTGATTCTAAGTGCAAATCTTAAAAATGTATGCATACGCTTCTAATGGGAGTCTCTTCAATTGCAATTATTGTCTGATGACCTAAAAGAGACAAAGGACGTTTTATAGTCGTTATATCAGAGAAAGACAATCCTTGCGTGGCGTCTTTTTCTTTAAGAAACGCTACATAGAAATACGCACTGAAGATTACATTAACGAGCTTCCACCATTCAATAACAGCCTGACCTATAAAGAGGCTGTAGCTATTGTTTCATCGAGCAGGCCGTTATTTCTATTGTGCGTGCTCTTTTCAATGTCTTCATATTACAATACGTATAATGATGTGGCCTACTTGACGTTTAATAGCGATGCTTCGCTTAAATAATGACTCCGCTGTATAGGTCGGTGCACATTTAAAACGTCGGTTTTTATCACGAGGCCACCTGCCGACGCTATTGGCCAATAATGTGCGCAATGATAACCATATAAGCGTGCAGCATGTAAATGTGGGTCGATATTGAAAAACGAATAATGTAGGCCTATGTAATTATTATGTATCGAGTTCATATAAATTACAACCTCAAGCAAACTAAATTTGAAATCTATATTCATGCTGGTATTTACGTGTGTGTATGTGCATGTGTACGTCAATGTATCCGGTATGCATGTATGCATATAATTATGAGTGTGCGTGTATGCGTAATTGCATATGCATGTAGGCATGCACAGTCGTGCTTTTTCTGTGGTTGGCTCGGTGGTATGGAATGCCCTCCCACTTGAGCTGCGCCTTTTCCTTAGATCACTCTCTGACACATTCTACAAGCACTTAAAACTGTCCTATTTGGCCGTGCTGGAGTCGGGAACGCCTCTGAGTAGTTTCCCTGAAGAGGCGCTATATAAATAATTGAATGAATAAATGAATAAGTGTAAATATGACATTCTAGAGCATGTATGTCTTTATGTATTTGTATGTATGCATTTATGTTTTTATTTTTGTATGCATGTCTGTCATTATGTGCAGCTGATGTATGTACGTAAGTTTGCATGTATGTTTGTATGTAACTAGGTCCAATGCATGCAGGAAATTCATTCGCAGGTGTATGTATATGACTTTTATGTATTAATACCTGTACGCATGTACGCATGTACGTATGCATATACGTAATATGTATGTATGCATGCATGCATGTCTGGGTGCGAGTGTATCTATGTATACATCTATAATGCATGTATGTATACATGAACTTCAAGCAATGAAAGAGGGTTCGATCGCTATACTCGAGGCACTAGAATAACCTACAATAGGTCACCTGTAGACTGTTTTGTGTTGATGGAGGTATCGTCAGCAAAGTATACTGTACGGCTGTTTCAGAATAATTCTCAATGAAGTCGTTCGAGTGCATAATTATTGCCTGTTGTCTTCGTCGGAAAACGTCACAATTGCAGTTAATTGCATTCCATTGTTATGGATGAGCGCTGTAACAATGAGACGAGATTCACGTCGCTGGAAATAAGCGGAATAGTTTGAAGGGCAATGGATGTGGTGCATTGCAGAGAGGAGAGGAAGCAAGTATGATTGTGTAAAATGTGAAGTCTTTGTAATGCTCAAATTTCAAGTCGGTCGACAACACATGCAATCAAGCAGTTGAGATAGAGTGGGCATTGGGCAACTGTATTATTGTTGAGGTATTTTGTGATGAAAAATACATTCATAGGAGCACATGCACACACGCACAGACACATACATAATACA
>OX457046.1:25183124-25210624 GCA_949752735.1 Lumbricus terrestris
GCCTTGATTCATATACACACATGTTTACATTCGTACACACATACATGTACATGCATGCATGTTTGAGTATTGTCTGCTTGACTATAATGCTCTGGCGGTTACCAGCCTATCTACGCGAGCTTTGCTGTCCAGCATCTTAGCTCGCACAGCTTTTCTCTACGCGTCTGTAGCGGGGAGCTGTTGGTCCGTCGTATTGGGACCTCGACCTGTCAGCGTCGTGCTTTCTCAGTTGTGGGTTCATCTGGAATGTTATATACATGTATATATAATCTCCCGCTGGAGATGCGCCTGCTACCTTGGGTTGACTCCTCAGTGTCTTACACTGCAGGCTCCTTAAGACCTTTTCGTATCACCGTGATTGAACTGGGAGCGCCTCTGAGTGGGTTTCTTCAAGGGGCGCTATATAAATTTTTCAAAAATGAATGAATAACGTTAATTATGAGGCTCCTTCAACGTCTTGCCAAGCGGTCTGCAGGCGATGGCTCGTTCATTAGCAGATTAGCGAAATTAATTTCCCTGTCTCGAAACAGAATTTCTACAACGACGATGAATTAAGAACAGCTGTGTGCATGGTCCATTCCAGATTACACGGCTGGTCGGTTCCGCTATCTGAAACGACGAGCTCCAGAATCTCGCGGTTCCTTTGGGATCCACCCCACCCAACCCCACCCCACCCCTCTCCACCTTCATGCATGTATGCTCCGTGGATCTTCCGGCAATATGGCGGCGTATCGATTTGCCTGCAGATGTTGACCTGGCGCTATATAAATGACCTAGACAATGAAGCGTTTTTCATAGCGAAACAAGCGGCAGGCAGCAGCAGCGGCCGCGCAGAAAACCAATTACACCTGTCATCGGAAATCTTATTGCAGTAAATTGGTCTGATCGATTATTGCCTTCATGGCTGTGCTGAATAGTCCGCCTGATGTCAATGGAATCCTGCGGCGAGTTAGGACTCGTGTGTCGGAAGAGTTCGGTAAAGGTCGGGGGTTTCCGTAACGGCCGCGAAGACGACGTGATCTGTTAGCTGTGGGAGTTTTTAAGGGTTAGGTGGATTGAATTAGATCACAGTATACTCCGTCAAATCTCAAAGACTAAGCCACAAAGTGACAAAGGCGGCGGGGAGATGGTTGTATGGTAAAGTCACGCTGACACGAAGGTCAGTAGGACGTGGGCTCGATATCGATACATTAGATCCGTAAGGTTCACTCAGCATTCGTCTCCCAAGGGGCTCAACTCTTACCCCGTCTCAAACTCTTATCCCGTCTCAAACTCATACCCCGTCTCAAAAACTCTTACCCTGTTTCATCTGATCCTCCACGCTCCAATCCCCGGCCCAGACGACACCCGCCTTAATAGCTGTCCTGCTTCCGCCTCCTCTGATCCTATGCTAACTCGACTCGGACCACCATATACATTACATGTACTACTCTTACGGATAATCCTTTGACTCAACGCACGCGTGAATAAGCTGGTGCCCCGCGCTTGGCTTTCGAGTGGCGCTTTATAAATTTGGAGATTGCGATTACGACTACGATTGGGGCGACTGTAAGGTGAGCAGTAGGTCAGATGGGCACATTGTAGGCTGTGATGTATAGGGTGGGCCATAAAAAGTATCCCCTAAGGTTTTTGTCCATATCTTTGTCAAAAATATGAATTTCTAAATGAAATTTTGCAGGCTTAAAGGGAATTTATATTTACGCACAATGGCCTAATTTCCTCGAAATATTTGAAACAGAACAAAAGTTATATCACTTTTAGTGGGATCGCCCACTGTTTTTTGACAATTCAAAAACGTATACCGCAGCAAAAAGTAGCAAAAAACGATTGTATTAAGCCACGTCTCAAATAATCGTTATCAAATGAACTTGATAGTGCTCTACAACTTGTGCTCAATGTGTTCACCACCAGTGCCCACGCTTGCTCTGAGTATCTTTGTAAAGTTCTTAATGGCTTTGTTGATGTCTTTCAGAGTTAAATCTTCCCATAAGGGTTACACGGGAATATCTAATTTAAAATGCTCTTAATCTAGTTTCTAGGATTAAAACTTTATTTAGGCCTACCTCAATCCATATTATTAATTAATTCCACATTGGTCTACTTTGCATGCAAGCACCATGTATAGCAGAATATGATTTGGATATGTGAGGGCTTCGTCAAGTATTTCAAACTAACAGAGTTCTCATCGCTTTTGGGTTTGGACGCAGATTGTGTTATTTCTCCAGCATAACTCTCCACACTGTCTTGATAAGCCATCGGGTTGTAATCCGGAGATTTGGGGCCATTGCCTCTTCTCAGTGAAACCAAAACAATTGACATTGAGCCGATCTCCTCTCATCAACGGCTCATTTCAGAACTCTCAACCTAACTCTTGATTTCTGCGCTCTCACTGCTTTTCAGAGTAGGTGGTGATTATAGTTCTTAGCTTCAGGTCTTTGCTCTTAAAGTGTCTGAATACACATTCTGTCTGCCACTGACACCTTGGGAATTAAAATTTTTGAGAAATTTGAATTTCGTTGTTTTAATAACAAAATTACTAATCTGACAAATTCCTTATTTACCAACTTGATCGTCATCCTGCTAAGTGACTTCACAAGGACGTCGCGCTACACCGGTTCCCTGTTTCTTTTCTAAATAATAATGATAATAATAATAATAATAATAATAATAATAATAATTTTCAACGTCTGTCCATTTGTATTCAACGCCACAACCTGGTTGCTTTCAAAGGCACTTTTGCCTCACACCCTGAAGACGAGGCCTGACGCACCAGACATTCTTTCTTCAATTAATAATAGTCCATAAGTCCCTGGGGGAATGAAGTACCTCAGGGCAAAAAAAAAAAAAAAAATAATAATAATAATAATAATAATAATGATGATTATCTGGCAAGACGAAGTTCATTTGATAACAATTATTTGAGACATGACTTGATAAAATCGCGTTATTGTTACTTTTTGTTGCGTTATGTTTTTGAATCGTCAAAAGACGGTGGTTGGTCTCACTAAAAGTGGTATAACTATTGTTCTGTTGAAATATTTTGTTGAAATTTGGCTTTTGTACGCAAATATGAATTTCCTAGCCTGTAAAATTTCATTAATTGTTTTAAAACTTCTGGCCAAGATATTGGCAAAAAACATTAGGGGTACTTTTTATGGCCCACCCTGTAAGTTAATTCGACTCCTGCTAAATTAAACATGCCACCTTGAGTTTGGCTTCTCGGTTATAGCTTTTCGCCTCTTTCCTTCCTCTTTGTTTCACTCGTTTTGTCTTCTCCTGTCTGTCTGCTTCTTTTGTTCTGTCAGTCCTCCTTTTGTCTCTCTTGAGTTTGGCAAGCACCATGTTTTAGAGGAGGTTCATTCAGACGAAAGTCACTGAATTACAATCAGACATTGTGTGTGTTGATCATTGTGTGTAGATTTTGTATCGGCGATCGGTACTACCTGTACGACAATAAGATCCTTTGCGAATTCGACTACGAAGAGAGAATCGTGTTCGCTCGGCTGTCGCACGGCTACAACGCCCTCTCGAACATCAAACGACAAGCCCAGTCTATCAACAGCCTGCCAGCCAACAACAACTGCCGCGCCTCAAACCTTAACGGCTGCTAGCAAGGTTGCATTGCTAATCCTCCGACTTCTTTTTGTTAGTAGGTGCCCGTCCAGGGTATAGCTTCTTCTTTTCCGTGCTCTGCCCTTAGGCAGGTTCGAATGTTTGACGTCTCCATTCTTCTCTGTTCTGCGCTTTCATTTTCAGCTTCTGATAGCCATCTTTCATCATCCAGTCTAACAGTCTTTGTCTAGCTGCACTTGGCTAATTAAATGGTTGCCGCAGCTAAAGGCCGAACAATTGCAATCTTGTAAATGCTTGTAGGGGATGCCTTGAGTATCCCGTTATACCCCGCTCTCCCCTACATTATTAAAGACGACAACTTTGGTCCAAACTGGTTCGTTCGCCACCGTTGGACCCTGCCCTCTGGAATGACCTTCGACCCTCTTTACATGTTTCCATTCTTTATAGATTTGTTCCTACATCTTTATCTCTCCTCAAAACCGTTTTCTTCCCTCGATGTGGGGTAACTGTAGTATTACTAACTGCTCCCACTGGAGGCGCGGTTAAACGGTCGCTGCTGTGAGCGACTTTATGATCAAAAATTATATTTCATTACATATATAGCGATCCTTCAGGTAAATTCGTAGATGCAAAAAAACGATGAAAACTGAATAAAAAACGGAAATACCGTCGTTTTATTCGAAAAATTAAAAAACGGAAAAATCGTCTAAAAATGGAAACAGACAATTTAGCTTTGTTACATCTGAAACGGCATTTCGAACTAAAAAACCTCGTTTATGCAATTTTATTTTAATGGGCTTATAACGCAACCTTATTTGTAGGCCAAAAATTTATTATTAGTGACATTAATCTACAGGTTAGTTATTTTTGTCTTATAACTTTGGTTTAATAAAAAAAATTGAGAAAATCTAAAGGTAGTGAAGTCATTTCAAATTTAAATTGTAAGCATGAATCCGCATATCATCATGCTGATCAACATAACGCAATTAAAACCTAATCAGTAGAGACAATAGATCTGTATTAAATTATATTGTTCTTACAATTGCTTCTTTTATACACCTTTGAAGTTTATATCAAAATAACTCTTATAGCCTTAATTTTATTTTTTGCAGGCACCTACTACCTGTATTTCTAAAATAATGACGTCAAAATAATTAAATAATGACTTTAGTTAGCTGAATCATTGAGAGTACGGTGAAAAAGTGAGGAATATCAGAAGACAGACAGAAATAAAATTAAGAAAACCGATAACAGACATTAAAAAAGACAAAGTTTTAAAAAAAACCGGAATAAAACGATTTGAAAAAAACCCAACTTTTTGGAGAAAATATAAAAAACGAAAAAAGTTTTAAGCAACTGGTCAAATTTATCAGACCCGACCAACTTTCACTAGACCATGTGCACGATCAGACAGGTTTTTCTTCAACCGCATAATAGAGCCATAGGCCTATAGAAGAACGCATAGAAGCCATGGGCGCTCGCAGAAATTTTTGCAAGAGGGGTCAAAACACAATAGTCACAATTACATTTTTAACAAAGGTTTTAAAATTCAAAACGAATAATTGGGACGCGTGGATTTTTTCACATAAGTTTCTGTAAATGTAAATTTTACATTTTCACATTGTGTATTGTTGGTAGCCTAACATTGGCGCTTTAGTGCGAAGAAATTGGTTACAAACCAAAAAGTGGCAGTAAAAAGATAGGAAAATCAGTTTTCCAGGGAGGCAAGTGCCCCCTCTTGCCCCTATGTGCGGGCGCCCATGATAGAAGCTCACGTCACAACGCATATTGCATTGGAATAGGCCGGTCTCTTTTTCCAGCTGAAGCCTCCGTGGTCAGCCACCACGAAGCTCCACGTTGTATGGCATACATTGTGGAGTAAGTAGATGAGTGGGTAGTTGACGCGTCGATATATCGACTGCTCCCATTGACGCAGCTTTCATGTGATGTTGAGTTGTTGTTCAGATGCTCTGCACTTTGCAACGCATTTGAAGCTGCGCTCTTATTGTATGCATTATCGGGAATAGATAAGTGGTTGTAGTAGTAGTAATTTCAATTTAACGAAAGTATGTTATGGCAAAGATCATTAATGTCGCCTTCCCCCCTTCATCCGGGCTCGGGACTGGCACTGTCAGAGAGACAACAGTGGCGTAGTGTCCTGGAATAGATCGGTTTATATGCATGGAAGAGTTAAATACTGTAATTTCGATTCCATTATATGTAGCGAAGTAGATCTATGGAAGATCTGCGCTGAACAGATTTTGTATTGTTATTTAAATTAACGCATTGTTTTGTCCATCTGTCTTTTTCTATCTCTACGTTTCTCTCTGTTTCTCTCTGTGTATCTCTGTCTGTATGTAGGCTATATCTGTCTCTGACTATCTCAATCTGTCTCTGTCTCTGGCTCTGTCTCTCTCTGTCACTCTGTAGACTGTATCTCTGTCTCTCTCTCTGTCGCTCTGTTTATCTATTTCTGCCTCTGTCTCCGTCTCTGTCTCTGTTTGTCTGTCTGCCTGTCTCTCTTTCTCTGTGTGTCTTTCTCTCTTGGTTTTTGGTGCAATAGAAGTTCTAAGCAACATTCTTAATAACTTAATTTGCCTAACTTTCTTCGATCATAATAAATTTTAAGCGGTTACATCAATTTCTGAATGTATTTTCATTTTTCCTTATAGACTTGCTCAAAGACAGACAGTAAAGAAACTGGATTACATGGAAGATGAGAGGATGCAGATAACATCATATCATCGACACGATGAGAATAATTGCTAACTTGAACTTTGGCTTTTTCTCGCCACCGACCAAACATCGAATTATCCAATCGTTCAGCTCGTGTGACCGACTGACCGACTGACCGTCTGTTAAATTCTATCGTGCAACACGTGGAGTGACGTGTAGTGACGTGGAGTGACGTGGAGTGACGTGAAGTGACGTGAAGTGACGTGGAGTGACGTTGACGATTGAAGAAAACCCGTTTTTGACGGATATAATTTAACGATTTAATTCGGAATGATATTTATTGTGCCGCGGAAATCGCTCTGCTGCCCGATTCAGTTTCTTGTTGCTAATTTTTGCTTCTTTAAATATTTTCGTCTTTTTCTTCCTTCTTTCTATCCTTCAGAATTTGCTTCTCGGTTGGCTTTTTGTCTCTTTCGTTCCTCTTTGTATCACTCGTTTTGTCTTCGATTCCATTATCTGTCTGGCTGTTTCTTTTCTTCTCTCAGTCCTCCTTTTTGTCTCTCTCTGCATTGTCTCGTTCTTGCCTCGTGTGTGCAGCATCATCCCATTGTTCTCGCGTCTCTATCTTCATTACTATTTCTGTTTGCTACTTCTCTCAATCTGCGTTTAATTATTTCACGGTTCTATAGATCTCTGTTTGAAAATACCTGTGGTGATGAGGAGGAGTTAGTTTGACGACGTTAGCCGTTTCGTGACTTGTACGCGATGAGATAGATGAACGGAAGCGCTTGCTGGCGCAATAAGCGCTGATTAACTTTCGCTGCGCCATTCAAAGCGAACGGACGAGCTCATCAACGGGAAGCAGAAGAAGCGCATGCGCGAACATACGAACGAGACTTTCGTTGTAAATGCAGTATATATAAAATTATTATAGTTGCTGTGTAATGCGGATCACCACGAGCTCTCTGCTTTGCACGCACACGCGTGCATACATTCGATTCTATTGCATACAGGCTGTGAATATATAGACCTGCTTTGAGGCAGGCCTATATCTTATACGGTTGGGTAAAAGATCTATTGCAGTATATCGCTCTGTATTATACAGACTGCTCTAAATATTCGTCATCGGTGGCGTTTTTTCTGCTCGATTTTGGAGGCGCTCGTCAGCGGCGAGTATATATAACTGTGTTAATGCAGATCTGATGATGTTCTTGTCTACAGGGCGTTGGTTGCTTTCCGTTAGAACTGCTCAACCTGTGTATACGTAAAACAGTCCGTCGATCGCTGGTAATAAATCCATCGTCCAAGATGGAATACTTAGGTCGGGAAACAATTTCCAGAGCAGGGAATAACTCCGGACGGAGGTCATCCGACCCAGGACGCGGGGGGGGTGATCCAGGTTGACGAATGGGCGGATCGTCGGGGTTATGACGGAGGTCAAGAGAGGCCAAGAGAGGTCACGCTTCGGATGAGCAACGTCAGACAATGAGACGGATGACCCATTGTCGTAGACTTCGGACAATGCACAGCAGCAGCAGAAGCAGCGGCGGTGGTAGCAGAGTCTGCAGGAGCTAAATGTACATATCAGTATTAGGACGCGGGAACAGGGAAAGTTTTATCTCCAATGTATAGTCGGCGGATTTCAATCGTTCCCGCTGGACCGTGTCCGTCTGCGGTCGGTCACGCATGAGATCTCACGTGTTGGATGCATGCTGTCAATGTGAACTGATGCATGTACAGATGCTCCTCCTAAATGCAATATGCAATCCTCTTTGGATTCTCAGAAACATCTGCTTTGAGTTCCAAGGTGTGTCAGTATGTATATTATTCGATCTCATACCTATCAGTTTCATTGTTCTGAGTAGCACCTATACTTGACCATTAATCTAAGAGGCGCAAATTCATCTTGTGAACCGAATGGCTTTAAGAAGTATCAGCTTGATCTCTCTCGCAGGGATTTTTCTTGGATGGGTTTATGCAGTTATAAAATTTCCTTGAAAGAAACCCTGTTCTCACGATACACGAACACCAGTTTGAGATCTCAGTTTACACTTTCAGAAGTATTCTCTCCCACGCGAACCGCATTGTTTTCACTCCCAGAAGACAGTTTGAGCAATCGCTTGCACTCCCAATAGCACAGTATTCAAGGGAATGTAGATGCGGCTCCAGAAGCACGTATACATTAGTACCGGGTCCAAGGAATTCCGCTATATACAGGAGAAGCTCATTTTGTAAGGAACTCGTGTATCTCTCAATGTAAGGATTAGTCTCATCCGTGTTCATGTCTGGCGTTATATAATTACTGTAATAATTATTGGATGGTCCAATGTCTACTCGTGAAAATAAAAATAACATTCATTGTGTTGCGTAAAGAAATAAGACGTAGGCCTACATTGTATTTGTGAGAAAATTGTCTGGACGGTCGAATAGAAAACTTAACTTTATTATTACATTCTAAATGTTGACCTATAGGTTTATGCACGACTAGGTCTGCGTTATATTGTCTATTGCTATGCTGTGGGTGGAGTCTACATGTGACAGTTGTGACACTGTTGGAGACCGGCTTGGTCTGTTAAAAGCATTTAGACATTTTCAATCTGTACATGAAAGATCTCGCAGTGGAATTTAAACAGTATTAAATGCTAACACTGAAACTTCTGTTGTACATTGTCCATGTTTCTGTCCCAGTCCCTGGGTCAGTTCCTCTCCCATGGAGTCCCTAGGTCAGTTCCTATCCCAGTCCACGTCCCTGCTTCTGTCCCAATTTCTGTGTTTGTCTCTGTGTCTATCTCTGCCATTCTCCCGGTCCCTGTTTCTGTCCCTGTTTCTGTCCCTGTGTCTGTGCCCGTCTCTGTCCCTGCCTCTGCAGTCTCTGCCATTGCCCCTGTCGTTCGCAAAACTGGTACAACTGTAATAAGTGCGTTGACCGCACATTGCCTGAAGGAGAAACAGACGGCAAGGGAGAGGACTGGTTGCCGCACTTATATCTGCCGAGGCCAGGAAAATGAAGTCACTGATACACAGTACACATGTATATACAATGACTGATCCAGGGCAAGATATCTTGAACACATGGTCTTACGTTGCGTGACGTTACATTGCAGGCGATTAATATTAAATGACGTATGTATGCATGTGTGTATGTGTGTGTGTGCGTGCGTATGTATGTGTGTATGTGTGTATGTATGTATGTATGTATGTATGCATGTATGCATGTATATTCGCTTAATTAAAAAACAGGTAGAACGCTGTCACATTACAGTGTCGCGTTACAGTGTGTGTAAGATTAATATTAGGCCTAAATGGCGCTACAGTGCAGGAGATTAATATTAAATGACGTTACAAAGTATAAGATTAATATTTAAGGACTCTACAGTGTAGGAGATTAAAATGAAATGACGTTATATTGCAGGAGATTAATATTAAATGACGCTACAAAGTATGAAATTAATATACACCGTGATTCAAAAAAAAGTAAGCCAAATTGTTTTTCGTATATCTCTAATGCCTGATAACATATCACGCTAAAATTTTCCAGATATTTAGAGAAGTGGACCAAGAATATTATTCAAAAATTTCATGAGATAATGTTGAACGAATAAAAAGTTATGAATCTTTGAACTTCATATGCCGAAATTTCAGTTTACAAGCAAATTTCTGCTAGATTCATTAAAATGTAAGTCAAACTGTTTGTCTAATATCTCTAATGCCTGATGATTGATCACAATAAAATTTTCCCAATATTTAGACAATTGTACAAAGAATAGGAATCCAAAATATCATGACATAAATTTTAATAGATAGAAAGATATGAATATTTCAACTTCATCTCTCGAAATTTCAGTTTTCAGCAAGTCTGTTATGGTGTTCTTTGCGGTTTCGACGCTTTAAAGTTCCCACTTTTGGTCTTCAGTGATCCTGGAGTAAAAATTAATGGAGCCTATTATCGCGACGTTCTGCTGTTACAACATCCTCTACCTGTAATCAGAAATCTAGCCCCAGAAGGCTGTTTTTTTTTCAACAGGACAGTGACCCAGCCCACAGAGCCAAGGAAACCATTGAAATGCGGACAAGAGAGACGCCAGACTTCATTTCTCCCACATTATGGCCTCCCAACAGCCCAGATTTGAATCCTGTCGACCATAAAGTATGGAGCTTGATGCAAGACCGAGTAGACAACAATCCATGGTATAAATGATCTGAAGTAGCGCTTGATGGAAGTGTGAGATGATCTGGACCAGAGGATAATCGAAGATGCTGGTGCCCAATGGCGACAGCGCCTCCAGGCTTGCGTGCAAGCAGGAGGAGGACATTTTGAGCATCTTATTTAATTAAATAATCATACCAAACTGTTGGAATCATATTGTTATTCAATCCTCTGCATATCTGGAAAATTTTAGAATGATCAATTATCAGGCCATAAAAATAATGCGAAAAGTTTGACTTACATTTTAATGAATCTAACAGAAAATTGCTTGTAAACTGAAATTTCGGCATATGAAGTTTAAAGATTCATAACTTTTTATCCGTTCAACATTATCTCATGAAATTTTTGAATAATATTCTTGGTCCACTTCTCTAAATATTTGGAAAATTTCAGCGTGATATGTTATCAGGCATTAGAGATATATGAAAAACAATTTGGCTTACTTTTTTTTGAATCACGGTGTATATTTAATGACGTTTCAGTGTAGGAGATTAAAATGAAATGACGCTAATGTGTATAGGAGATTTAATATTAAATGACGTTACAGAGCATGAGATATATATTAAATGTCACGCTTATATCTGCTGAGGCAAAGAAATTAAAGTCGCTGATACACATATACAATGTCGCGTTCATGACTGATCCAGGGCAAGATATCTTGAACACCTGTTCTTCTGTCTTACGTTGCGTGACGTTAGTTTGCAGGCGATTAATATTAAATGACGTATGTATGTATGTGTGTATGTATGTGTGCATGTATGTGTGTGTATGTGTGTATGTATGTGTGTATGTGTGACACTGTGTGTATGTATGTATGTTTATTCTCTTAATTAAAAACAGACCGAACGCTGTCACATTACAGTGTCGCGTTACAGTATCTAATATTAATATTAAATGACGCTACAGTGCAGGAGATTATTAAATGACGTTACAAAGTATGAGATTAATATTAAATGTCGCGTTACAGTGTGTAAGACTAATATTAAATGGCGCTACAGTAGCCTATGTAAGATAAAATATCAAATGACGCTATAGTGCAGGAGATTTAATACTAAATCAGTCTAAATGACGATGCAAAGTATGAGATTAATAATTATTAAATGACGCTACAATGTTAGGAGATTAATATTAAATGACGATATGGTGCAGAAGATTAATCTTTTACCCGTTTGCCTTGAGAATATCCGCTGAAAACGGGCTTAAAATTTAAAAATGAACGGATAAAGGGTTAATATTAAATGACGTTACAACGTATGAGATTAATATTTAATGACGTTACAGTGTAGAAGATTAATATTAAATGACGGTAATGTGTAAGAGATTTAATATTAAATGACTTTACAGAGCATAAGATATATATTAAATGATGATAGAGAGCATGAAATTATTATTAAGTGACGTTGCAGTGTAGGAGATTAATATCAAATGACTTTGCAGTGCAGGAGATTAATATCAAATTACGTTGTAGTGTAGGAGATTAATATTAAATGACGTTGCAGTGTAGGAGATTAATATTAAATGACGTTGCAGTGTAGGAGACTAATATTAAATGACGTTACAGTGCATGAGATTAATATTAAATGACGCTAGAGAGTATGAGGTGAATATTAAATGACGTTGTATTGCAGGAGATTAATATTGAATGACGTTTCTGTGAAGGAGATTAATATTAAAATAATTACATTACCGAAAGCTAGCTTTGAAGCTTATAATAGGAGGTAGGCCTACCATAATTAACCTATTCGCTTTAAGATTTTCTGCAATCACATTTGAATTCAGATGATTAAGCTTAATAATAGGCCTACATACGGTAACATATATAGCATATGCATAAATGCATGACAATCGTGGTTATTATCGCAACTGTCAATGGAAAACGTCATCTACACACCTGCCGTCTTTCCCACCGATCTCAGGAAGGCCGAGCAATATTATATGACAAGTATTATAAAGCTTCTATATAAATGCTATTAATTACAATAATTGCAAAAAGTCAAATTAGACATGCGTTCTGTTATTATAGATCACGCATTGCATGCCATTACGCGATCATTAGACCTGCAGTTGCGTCTGCATGCCATATATATATAATATTATATATGCTCTCAATACATCGTATATATATATATATAATATATATATATATACGATGTATTGATAGCATCGAAGCCACCGTAAAAGTAGGCTATACCTGCCAAGCGCAAAGGCCGTAGCTAGGGGTAGTTTGGGTGTTTGAACATCCCCGAAATGAAATTATGTAAAAATGGCATAATGTATTTACTAGCGTTTGATGTAAGAGCTACAGTGTGTAGGCCTAATGTATTGGCCGTTCCGGACCCGCTATGAAAGCTCACGACGCTTCTCCAAACCCCTTAGTCAGCTGATTCGGTTTCTTATGGGCTTGTTCACGGTCGAGAAAACACTCCCCCGCCCTCAAAATAAAATCCTGGCTACGGCCTTGATACCTGCGTAGCCATGCGTTAGAAACTCCAAAAAGAATGAAGTACTTATTAAATATAATTAATTATGTGTAATTAATTAAATGTTTGAGCCTATATTGATATTGGGATATACTAGTGGTTCTGGATCTACTAAATAAACATTAATGCACGAATGTAATGTAATGTAAATTTCCGAGAGTTTCTCGGCGCCCACAAAAGCCACGTCAGGGCTAATCCACGGCTAATTTACCGGCGCTATATCAAATCAAGTCCGCAATAGCCAGAACCAGGCCCAAATTCATTATACCTGAATTAATAATTATTGTGAATCAGTTTTCGAGCTGTAATTATTCCGCT
This sequence comes from Lumbricus terrestris, assembly GCA_949752735.1. Taxonomy (NCBI): domain Eukaryota; kingdom Metazoa; phylum Annelida; class Clitellata; order Crassiclitellata; family Lumbricidae; genus Lumbricus; species Lumbricus terrestris. The sequence goes on from OX457046.1 coordinate 25,196,379, forward strand.
AGTCGGTGGGTCCATGATGATTCGAGAGGGGCGCGAGAGGGGTGATGTCGTAATTGCCGTGGTCTTATGTAATGTAAGGTTAGAAACATTTTTCTTGCTTTTCTCTAAATAAAATCCTAACTGACACGTGTCGGAGTTCTTCTCAATTACACGATTCCTATCTCTGTTTGTCTGTGTGTCTGAGTGTCTGTGTGTCTGTGATACACACAGACACACAGTATGTCTGTATGTGTGTCTGTCTGTTTCTCTTTCTATTCATTCCTCGACTATCCCATTCTGTCCCACATTTGCACATTTGGACAAACACAGACAGACAGACAGACAGACAGACAGACACAATACGTTTGGAATGGAACATTTTTAAAAGGTGCTGCTGTATACGTGCATCGGTCCAAGCTGGTATGCGCATTTGCGTGTGTAAGTCAGTCTTTGTATACGTCTATCTCTGTGTGTGCGCGCATCTGTCTTTATAATGCATATTTGTGTGTGTTTGCGTCTGTCCTAGTTTGCGTATCTGTATGTGTGTATATATCGGTCTTTGTATGTGTGTGTGTGTATATACTGTATATCTCTGTCTGGTATCGCATCAAAAAACCACCTGTTGTTCTGCCTATCGAGAAAGCTCATGATAGTCGAAGCCATGCAGGTGGCCAATCGTACATATAATAAAATTATAATCACTCACAGATTAATCATTAATCATATTAATCATTAATCATATTATTATTTTTACCTTGAATTCATCAGACGCAATGATGATATTATTGCGTCTCGATGCTGCAATGGTTATCGTGCGTGTTCAACTTTCAATCGTCGGCTGAAAATACTCTGCATACTATAATAGGTACACATTTAGATCGAGGTTTCTCATTCAATGGCGCTCCCTAGACAGTAGCCAACCCAGCTGGATTGAGTACACTGACTGTACAGTGTGTACACCCGCACTCACATATCGAGGCCTAGAAAATTAAGTAGCTTATGTCAGCCTCCGTGATTATATAGTTTATCAATTAATTAATTAATTTATTTATTTATTTATTTCACGCATTTGCTATAGCGCCCATTCAAGCTCGCAATAACAGCGCGGACACAGCATCGAAGTTTCACTCCGATGCGCGCGAGCAATTGCGAGTGAATGACTTGCTCAAGGTCTCTAGGCAGCGGCTTGAGGTGGATTCGAACCTGGAACCCTCCAGCTCCAAGGCACCATATACCCACCACTGCACCATCGCGCTCCCCAATTCAAGGGACTGTTCTTTCATTTCAGACGATATTTCACTTTCCAATATTGAACAGAAATTAAAATTGCATATAATTTTATTCACGATGGGTTGATGGAAACGAACAATTATATTGTAAGACTGCAACTAATATAACCTGCCTTCAGATTAAAATTTAATTAAATTTTGAATTAAATTGGAAATCAGCCAATTCAACCGCATCATATTTAAAGGATTAATATATCGTTTGTTTTGGTTAAAAAGTCCTTCTTCGGCTTCGTAGAAGACAGTGTGCACGAGGACCGCACGGTGATGTTGAAAATACTTTTTCGAGTAGACCTAGACATACAGGTCAAAATTGTTGATCACAGGAGCGTATTTTATTGGTTTATTATACACGAGCAATAATGCATATTTTTATTTGACTGAATACGACTGTGAGTTGTCTCGATTTTATGACGACAGTGAGCAATAACAAAAATATTCAGCTTTGCCCGCCTCCATTTTTCAGACTCGGGACTGGCATTTCTAGAGTGCGGGTAGTGGCGGTAGTGGTGGTGGTGGTAAACATACGTTTTGAAAAATTATTTTATATACTAAATGTAAAATGCTTTAAGTTAAAGTTGATTACAAATTATCTAAGCAAATCGAATTATGTTCATCAATCAATTCAGTAGCCTACAGGCTGAAACGGAACAGGCTGAAACGGAACGAGCTGAAACGGAACAGGCTGAAACGGAACAGGCTGAAACGGAACGAGCTGAAACGAAACAGGCTGAAACGAAACAGGCTGAACCGGAACAGGCTGAAACGTAACAGGCTGAAACAGAACAGGCTGAAACGGAACAGGCTGAAACGGAACAGACTGAACCGGAACAGGTGTCACCGTGTCACTGAACCGTGACGTTATTATTATTATCTGCAAGACTAACGAACAATAATTCACAAGGTCCGGTCTGGTGTATTCTTTACATCGTAATCGTAAACTCGGAACTTCTACAGCGCCCATGTACAAACGCTAAGTCAAGTGTATGCCATTCAGGGGCTGATACAGATATTTTTTAAGGGAAGGGGTTATTTAGTCATATACTGCTTTGCCTTTTGCTGCATGCATTTAAAGTCTCATGATCGCCCATCTGTACACGTATACGTTTTATCAACCACCGTACCACGCACACACTGACACAAGCATTGTGAATGGACATGAGGATGAATCAGTAGTATGACCAACCATGCATATGCATAATGAATCTTGCATAGGCATGGATAAACATGTAAAATGCATACTGAGCTTTGCATGTAAAGTTGTATACCATGCAGGGCTTAAAGTGCGACTGGACGGGCGGTCACGAACGACGACTACCATGCAATTAATTTCTAATCCGCAGAACGCCTTCGTGCCACTAATTATGTATTAGACGAGCACTGGCTGAAAATGGAATGGGCGTCCAGGCACTTCTTTTTTTTCTACACTTTAAGCACTAGGTGTATGCGTATAGGGATGCGTGTGTTTATTTAGTTACTTATAACAAGTATTTATATGGCGCCTCTTCAAGAAACCTACCCTGAGGCGCTCTCTGCGCTAACTAGCCGAAATGATGTTAAGTGTCATAACAACAAGAAAATGTCATCAATTAGGCTATAGCAAAATAAGTCACAGTGAGCCGGAAACAGTCATCATCAGTTTGGGTATAGATGCATGAATATATAGGTTTGCGAGCGTGTGTGTGTGTGTGTGTTCGTGTATGTGTGTGTGTATGTGTGTGTGTAGGTGTGTGTGCCTGTGTGTGCGTGTGTAGGTGTATGTGTGGGCGTTCGGGTCTGCGAGCGTGCCTGGGCATGACCGTATACATCAACCGCACGCAAGCATTGCAGGTTGCAACCAAATTACACACACTAAGATTAGAGCCAGCGATGTTCACAGCATACTCTACAGTGTTGTAGACGATTATAAAATTATACGCTGTAATGAGGCAACAGCATGCAGTTCACTTTCAAACTAATATCCCTGCGTCGTTTTATAGCGCTATAATAGTAATTATTATTATGAATTTATGAATAGAACGGACTTTGTCAGCTGCGTTTGGACGGTTAAGCCAATCGATCTTTTCTGGTCAATTACACGAATTAAAAACACCATTTCGTCGTCATCGTCGTCGTCTCTCCCATGATGCACTGCGTGCGCTCCAACACACGCGTCATCGTCTAATTTAGGCTAATTACAATGGCCGGCCAAATTCCTCTTTCGATTGACTCCGCTGGAAATTGGCCAGCGACGTCCCGAATGCCTTCAGCGTTTGGATCGCGATTAACTGGATTATACATATGCATGATTAATTAACAGGATCATGCATATGTATGATTAATTAGCAGGATCATGCATATGTATTATCGTTGATCATGAATATGCATTATCATTTATCATGCGCCCGAACGCGTAATTAATCGTAATCGTAAGTATCAGGTTCTGATGAGCTTTACGAACGCTAATTGCAGGGAACCAGCGTATTTACGAGCGCAATGTCGTATCAGAGGATAGTGCAGAGATGTCGGATGAGGATCTGAGTCCGTGTTTGCCAGAGAGTATGGGAAGAGGAAGCATAGGAGTATACCATGATTTTTAAAAATATATTTTGGAGGCGAGGGAGCAGGCGCATTGCAATGGGAACAAGTGCATGACCTACTACTACAACAACACACAAACACAAACACACAAACACACAAACACGCACATAGGTCCTATTTACCCTATTTATTCATATCTCAAAAACTACATTTATCAGTACTGAAATGTAACAATGTAATTTTGCTAAGATGACATCTTAAAATGCCACCATTATGGGCCTATCATGTGGAAACTCAGAAAGATATCGTTTTTATTGTACGCGTGCCATAGCCTATTATTATAATTGAAGTCTTAGACCACACTAATTAATCAACACAATAATAGGCCTAAAGCAATATTTTAAAGATGACAGCTTAAAATTCTACCATTGCAATGGGGAAATTCAACTAATTACTGAATAATAATAATAATAATAATAATAATAATAATAATAATAATAATAATAATAATAATAATAATAATAATAATAATAATAATAATAACAAAAAATAATAATAACAGTAACAATAGCAACAATAACAATACACTAGCAATCACAATACACTAAACACAATACACTAACGATAAAAATACACTGAATATAACAATACACTAACAATAACAATACACTAACAATAACAATACACTAACAATAGCAATACACTAGCAATAACTATGATACGATCGACAATTTCCACGTTGTCACAACACCAGATCGCCTACGCAAAAACCCGGTGACGTCAAACGGAGTTGACGCAAACCTCATTTTTCTAGGCACCAGTAGAGCACGGGCGGTGTTGTTAACGGTGGCAGTTGTGATGGTGACGACTACGACGATGGTGTTGGAAGCGGTTACCGAGAATGGAAGTATATATCGTCGAGTTGCTGCTGACGCCGCTGCGTGGTCGACGGAGATTTCAATATCACGTCGGTCGGTCGGTCGGAATTGCGGGCCGCGTGCTGCCTAGCGGCCGCGGGCTGCGGGCGGCTGGTGCTGCAGTGCGTCCGACATGGACTGTTGAGTCAATTACGTGACTGAGCTTCTCAATTACAGAGTCGATTTGGGATGTCGCCCGGGTCGGAGACGGGACAATTGCCAGTCATTGCATTCTCATCGCCGGTCGCACTGACCGAGACGTTTGTCATGTCCGTCTTACCATCGCTCACTTCAATTTCGAAAGGCAATTTCATGCACGACAGGAAGTTAATTGGGTGCCAGCCTGTATAAGTCCTTTGAATTTGCCCCCCATAACTTATACCCGGCTGCTACAGTGGGTTCGATGTAGAGCACATCACGCGCAAACAAACACACGGGTACACGAACAGAAACACAAGAAGATATACGCACATACACGAAGATACACATGGAGATATACACGGAGATACACACACATACAGACGGAGATATACACGCATCTAGACAGACACACTGATCTGTTCTAGTCAAAACAATACCGTCATGATGATGTTATCGCTAACAACGCCGATGCATGAGCCGCACTTTCTAATATATTTATTTCCCAGTTGTCATCAAATCATTTTTCGTATCATATTGCCCTCAGCTCTCCACGGACTCTACTCGGTGGACAAACTGGTCGGAGCGACGGCTAATTCGATGTCTAGACACGCAGAAGATTTGTAGAAATGAAAACTATAAGCGGGGAAACTGAATCTATAATGCAGATCAAAATTCTCATTTATTCTATCATTCAATCGTCTACTTATTTGTTTAGTCAATCATCTGCGTGGTCGGTCGGTCAGTCAGTCAGTCAGTCAGTCAGTCAGTCAGTCAGTCAGTCAGTCAGTCAGTCAGTCAGTCAGTCAGTCAGTCAGTCAGTCAGTCAGTCAGTCAGTCAGTCAGTCAGTCGATCAGTCAGTCAGTCATTCAGTCAGTCAGTCAGTCATTCAGTCAGTCAGTCAGTCAGTCAGTCAGTCAGTCATTCAGTCAATCAATCAGTCAGTCAGTCAGTCAGTCAGTCAGTAAGTCAGTCAGTCACTCACTCACTCACTCAGCCAGTCAGCGAGTATAGCTCAATTCAATTCAATCAGCCTATGCCACCAACCATTATAGACCGCAACTTATGGTCTACTTTTGTATTTTTGTTCTACTGCAATGGTCTGCAATTACATTAGTTGAATTACTTGTGAGGCGCGATGGTGCAGTGATGGGTTCGGTGCCTTACAACCGGAAAGTGGTTCGGATCCACCTTAAACCGCCAAATATGGACCTTGAGCAAGTTCTTCACTTGCAATAATTGCTGGCCATCGAGAATGCCGCAAGCTTCAATGCATTATTAAATCAGACAAACTGGACGGTGTTTGAAGGGATTTCTAGAGCTCCACAAGAAAATAACTAATTGTGAGAATGTAACCCTAATAGCTCATTCTTCATGAGGAGCAGTTAAGAAATTTTCTTGGCCGCGCAAATTCTGCTGAAATGGCCACGGAGAATGTCGCACTGTTGCCTGAATCCTATAATTATATGCATTGTATTTCAAACTCTGGACGTTATCGGGATGCCTAATAGCAGACTCCACGAAGGTCAACTCCGCCACTGGTTGCACTCTGCCAGTGCCAGTCCCAAGCCTGGATAAAGAAGGAGGGCGTAGCTAATGGTCTTTGTTACCACACAGTGACGTTAAACTGCAAATAGCACGAAGATCAACAAAGAAGTTTTACGGCATCATTCGTTCTTCGAAATTGGATATATCGAGAATGATGCAATGCCGCAAGATTCCAATACTTTTTAATTTTTATATCTGTCAAGCGAGTTGGTGTTGGGGTGAGTTTTAGAGCGCCGCAAAAGATTGCCAGTTGTGGAGATGTCTGCTTAATAGCACAATCGTCTCGAAGAGCAGTTCAGACATTTTCTGATCGAGCAAACTCTGCGGAAATGACCACAAAGAATGCTGCAATGATGGACGTTTGAATGCATTTTTAAATCAAACAATCGGATCGGTTTTGAAGTCGATTTTTAAAGCGCCGCCGGAAACTCGAGGGTGGTGTAGCAGAACACCTAACAGCAGACAAAAGAAAGATCAGGTAAAGTTTTTTCGACAGCATTCACTCTGCGAAACTGGGCATCGAGAATGCAGCAGTGTTGCAAGTTTCAAGGCATTTTTAAATGAAACAAACTGAAATTGGTCGGTGTTTGGGGTGATTTTTAGAGCACCCCTAGAAAATCGCCACTTGCGGTGTGCTTGCTGGACCAGAAAACAGACAGCCCTAGCGCCTGCGGTTTTTGCCAATATTTTGGCCACAAATAGGAATTATCAAATCAAGTTTTACGGGCTTACCAGGGTAATGGTAATTCATATCTACGTACAATAGCCAATTTTAACAAGAAATATCAAACAGAGTAAAGGTCATAGGTCTATCACTTTTAGTGATCACACCCACTGTTTTTGACGATCCAAAAAATAACGCAGCAAAAAATAAAAATAAAACGATTTTATTAAAACACATTGGTCAAGTTAAAAAAAATCGTAGCAAGAGGAAAAAATGCAAAGCAGGGAGTCAAGAACATGCATGGGTATTTTTCATAGAGGTTTCTTGATGCAAATTTCTCAGTTTCACCTTTTAACATTTCTAATATGAATTGATACTTTTTGCAAAGAAATTTGTTTAAAAAATCGAAAAATATTAGTTAAAAGTAGGCTTTTTTATTCTCTAAAGAAATTTTTTTGTTATAGACCCCAAAAGTTGTAGTTAGAAATAAAATAGGTTTCAATTTTCCAGGGGAGTGCCCCCTCTTGTCACTATGTCGGGCGCCCATGGGGACACTGAGACAGATCATAATGTCATCGGGATAGCAATGCGCGGCGATCAATTCTACAACTTCAGAGATTGTATTGTATTGTATTGTATTGCTTGAATTGCACAGAGTAATTTATATAGCGCAGCTCATTGCCTTTGCCATTCAGTAGCGCTCCCAATGGGTTTGCCTCGATGGAAGATATAGATTTAAATGAGGAGGAGGAGGAAGTGCATTCGCACTTGTATACGTGCAGACGATGATACACGTGATGCATCTCCAGTGATATCCAAGATCGGAAACGTATAAAAGAGGAAGAGCAATATCCATGAGAGCGAGGATCCTGGGTGGCCGAGTGGGTTGTAGCCCGCTCGCCGCGCCGGCGACGCGGGTTCGATTCCCCGGTCGGATCTTTACATACTGCGGGTTGCTCGGTCGCAATATAAACGTGGAGTCGACGCTGATATCATCTTCGTAATGGAAAAGAGTCGTTAAACCCATACATTTTCCATGAGAGCGGAACCCTGAGGGAGGAACGGTGCAGTCTAGACGAGTGATTGATTACAAGACCCCCAAGGAAGTGAACCTGTTGCACCAGATCCGTTAAAAAAGAATCAACCCCACTGCGACACAAGGGCTGTACTGGTAAATTTTGAGGTGGGTATAATATTATACGAGCTGTCGGCAAAAAGTCGACAACATATTCTGACGACCTTTTTAAAGGGCTGTACAGGAGTTACCGAAATTTCTGACGACTTTTAAAAAAAATCCTTGCATGTTTTTCCTACGAAAACTCTTCACTACGCCGTAGAACGATATGATTTCAGAATTTTTTCTTCTAAAATCGGGATCTTACCCTGTTTTCTGCTCGTCGTTATATTTCTATGAGTTTTTTACTCTGGTCTTTGTAAGTTAAGTATACGCTGTATATCCGCTGTATATCCGCTGTATATCCGCGTATACCCTCATTTTTGGAACTACGTATACACGATGCCAAATTTTTCGTGAAGCGAGTACACGCTGTACACCTGCGCACACCCTAGAGTGCAGATCTGTGCAACACCGTTCCCCTGTTGCATATTGAATCCAAATTACCTCTAACGCTGACGCAGCCGAAAGTCGTAAATTGTGTAGAAAGCAGCGCAGGGATCCAGTAACAGTATAGTAAAGTAACAGGTCAACTATTCACAGCTGTAGCGTCCAACAGTTGGATCAAAATATACAGATGAGATGTTTCAGCAGAGTTACGAAGAAGATCACATGTCATCTGGACTGAAGTCTGAAGACCATATGCTGAATGAAGTCTGAAGACCACAATCACCACATCTTGAATGAAGTCTGAAGACCACATGTTGACTGAAGTCGGAAGACCAGATGTTGAATGAAGTCTGAAGACCACAATGCTGACTGAAGTCTGAAGACCAGATGTTGAATGAAGTCTGAAGACCACAATGCTGACTGAAGTCTGAAGACCAGATGTTGAACGAAGTCTGAAGACCAGATGTTGAACGAAGTCTGAAGACCACCTGTTGAATGAAGTCTGAAGACCACATGTTGACTGAAGTCTGAAGAACACATGTTGAATGAAGTCTGAAGAACAAATGTCAACTGAAGTCTGAAGACCACATGTTGACTGAAGTCTGAAGAACACATGTTGAATGAAGTCTGAAGACCACATGTCAACTAAAGTCTGAAGACCTCTTGCTGACTGAAGTCTGAAGACCACATGCTAACTGAAGTCTGAATAACGCATGTTGACTGAAGTCGGAAGACCACATTTTGACTGATGTCTGAAGAACACATGTTGAATGAAGTCTGAAGACCACATTTTGACTGAAGTCTGAAGACCACTTGTTGACAGAAGTCTGAAGACCACTTGTTGACAGAAGTCTGAAGACCACTTGTTGACAGGTCTGAAGACCACTTGTTGACAGAAGTCTGAAGACCACTTGTTGACAGAAGTCTGAAGACCACATGTTGACTGAAGTCTGAAGGCGCAACATCAAGTTTTCTGTTCGCGAATAGTCGACAGGTGGCTCAGAGAAAACAATTTACGACGACGGCAAGGTTCGATTTGCAGCTGACGCCTAGCGAATGTTTTCAAAACAAACGTAGCAAAAAATCGGTAGATATAATAATATGAAAAACACGTATTCGGTTTCTACAATCAGACTACCAACTCGGAGTGTGTGCTGGGAATCAATTAAAGCCGCGATTACAAAGAAAGGAGATGATTTCTGTCGAAATTGAGTTGGAAATGACATTAGTGACAATTTGGATGCGACTCTTTAGTCTATGTTTGTTTGTTTGTATGCGCACTTGTTATAGCGCCCCTTCAAGCTCTCTACTCAGAGGCGCTCCCGACTGCAGAGCGGACACTGCATCGGAGTTTCACGCCGAAGCGCTGAGCAATTGCGAGTGAAGGACTTGCCCAAGGTCCCTATGCGGCGACGTGATCTGGATTCGAACCTCGAACCTTCTGCCTTCAAGGCAACGACGCCACCACTACACCACCGCGCCCCACGTAGCTCCACTAGGATCGACAATTCCATTGTGCTTCAACCACCCTCCTACTCCTACTTGCTCTTCGTCCAACTCGTCGTCGTCATCATCATCATCATCAGCAGCATCGTCATTGTCGTCGTCATCGCCATTGTCGTTATTATTTTCGTCAATGAATATTGCCAACCAATGGGCAACCATCTTGAATTGCGATGAGAAAGAGTGAGCAATAAGAACTGATTCTGGATGCTTTTGTGTGACCGGTGTTTCAGTTGTTTGTAAACAGTGACCCGCAATCTAAAAAACGATCATCCTGTTTAAAGCAGGTTGACCATTACGGTGTTTGAATAAAGTACAGAGTTTAAAGTTTAATATCTGCATAGGACCCTATATTATTCGTGCAAAAGAAATGAATTATGAGTTGCATATCCTTGAGCTAACTCATCCATTTGTTCGCGTGACATTCACCTTTTGAACATCGCTAATGCAAACACTAGGCGTAACCAATAATTATTATTATGCTAATTGTTAGGAGGCTGACAATTTGAGAAGTTACTAATTTTTTATCGTAATTATTTTTGTAGTCCAAAATGACTTCATGTATAGGCCTGCTGCATAACCGTAGTGATGGCCCAAGGGTTTGGAAGTCTTCGGGCACATCTGCACCTCGGCTGTCGCTTGGTGTGTGACCGGGGTTGAATTCGGTCCTGCTGGTATGTTTGTTTGTTTGTATGCGCACTTGTTATAGCGCCGCTTCAAGCTCTCTCTACTCAGAGGCGCTCCCGACTGCAGAGCAGGCACTGCAACGGAGTATCACGCCGAAGCACTGAGCAATTGCGGGTGAAGGACTTGCCCAAGGTCCCTACGCGGCGACTTGATGTGAATTCGAACCTCGAACCTTCCGGCTTCAAGGTAACGACGCCAACACTACACCACCGCGCCCCACAAAATGCAACTTGATCTTGTTTTTCGTATACACTGATAATTTGTAGATAATTTTTTTCTATATCCAAGGACGACAGACAATAATAAAGATAGCACTCCTTGACTTTTTGCTAAGATCAAAGTGAAAGAACACCTTGCAGGGCCTCTGGCATAGGCTAATCTCTTGTAAATCTTATTAAGCAGAAAGGTCATGGCGCCGTTTAAATGTAGTCCTACGCGTAAACCTGCACTTTGGAAAAATAATACAAATAGATAATTTAATAGGAAGCTATCTATAGTGCGCCGAAAACTGTTGAGACGAAGGAGGTTCACCGTTTCGAGGACACGCAGCTATAGTATATACGCCAGGGGTATCAATTTTTTTTATTCTAGTCTCGGATGGATCCTGTGTGATTCTTGTAAATCTCGAAGCAAAAAGAAACAAAAGGAATGTTAAAACTGCCATTCAGTTTAATAAGGTTTCTCCCTGGCTTGATCATGAGAATTTACCTTTCGGTTAGGCCTAATTGTCGATAAATCTACGAAAATCTCGTACGTCACCTGCACAGAGTGATAGTCAACAATCTAATGGGTAAAACATTTAATTAGGACTAAACGTTTTGACTATTGAGACTGAGCGGTTTCGACTGCAGCGCTCATCCTGGTATAGAGAATTGATCGAGAGAGACCTTCACTTCGACTGTTCGACTGAATGCATGGGTGCCATTGGAATCTGTCGTTCAGCTAAACTCAGAGATCGTTCTGTATCGTATATTCATTTCCTGCAAAGATCGTCCTCAATCGTTGCAACACTACACAGCCGGTCATGCATCATGCATCGTTCCAACCCAATGCTCTCAGGTGGTCCCATGCAGGCCCTTTTGGGTCTGCTGCGTTCAGCAACATAATCGAGAAATTTGATGTACATGTAATTGAGACCTGTGATGAGTTGGTTGCCGAATAAATGTTATATTATTATCTTATGCTAATCCCAGAGTCTTCGCATCTGAATTACTGTCTCCTCCATGCTTTCCATTTCTCCTTTTCCACCTCTTCTCGTGTTTCCTTCTCATTCGACCACGCGTCGTATAGGCTTCCGTGTCAACTTCCAGTTCTGAAGTGTCCTCTGAACCAGTGGCGTAGCCAGGAATTTTGATAGGGGGGGGTTATTACCTGGCCGGATGCCCTTTCTGACACTAACCCAACAGTAAATAAAAAGGCAATAAAGTAACAAAGGGAATAAAGTAAGAAAAACAATTGTTACTATACAAGCAATTGTTTTGTTTTTTCTTATTTAAGTGAATAAATAGCCTTTAAAAAACTTTTCCTAGACCAATGGGGGCGGGTTTAACCCCCGAAACCCCCTTGTCTACGCCACTGCTCTGAACCTAATCCAAGCTCGTTTCCACCAGACCGTCCACGAGACGACAGTCACCCGCGATTGAGATATCTCGGGGGTCGAACCGTCACTCTTCGCACCCTCTGTCGGACACCCACCGCCTCGGATATGTTATTATTCGTCAGTGCCCACCTCCATCCTGCCACCAGGGTCCTGCTCAGCTGCAACTGATCGCGTCCGTAGACCGGATCATCCGCCACATTGACCATCTCATCCGGATCAACGAAATGGTCGTACAGCTCCACGGCATGCACGATCCGTAGGCGGGACCCACCACGGGTCGTCGAGTGTCCGTCGCGTTGGGACTTAGTTCTCCGGATCCACTCCGTGTATCGGTAGCGATCCGTTCGGATGGAGTATCCCATCACGGAGAAGCCTCGCCGCGGATACTGCGAGAAGGCAAAGTCCTTTCTGCGTTGACGGGGGACGGGCCGCGGGCTCACTGTCACCTGCGACGGGTGAGGCCCTCTGCTCACGGTGAGTCCGTCTCCGTTGTCTATGAGATCCATGAGACTGGATCCCTCGGTGCAGAGAGCGACGTCGCCCGAGTTTTCCGGACAGATTGGAAGCGACTGGAAGCCAGTGGCTTCGACGAGAGTGGGGAAGATGTCGACGAATTCAACCGGTCGGTCGTGGATGAGACCTCCGTCCGTCAGACCCGGGACTCGGAACATGAGAGGCGCTCGAGTCGACAGCTCGAAGTTCGTGTGCTTGCCCCAGAGGTTCCCCTCTCCGAGATGCCAGCCGTGGTCGCCGAGGAGTGCGACGACCGTGTCGTTGGCCAGACCCTGAGCCTCGAGCTGCCACAACACCCGACCGATAAGGTCGTCGATGTAGCTGACGGCGCAGTAGTACGCTCGTCGGAGGTCACGTGTCACGTTGACCGGAAGTGAAGAGTCGATGTCGTCCCGGATGTTCAGACCGGCGATATCCGGGTACTTGCGGATCTCCCAGTTCTTCCAGGCAATGTCCGGCATCTTGGTTGGAACGGCGGACGGTCGAGGGAGAGGGATGTCCTCTGCGGGGTAGAGGTCAAGGTACTGCTGGGGAAAGACGAAGGGAAGATGCGGCTTGTAGAAACCGACCGCCATAAAGAATTGCTCCTTATAACACAACATCAACATCAATTCACTTCAGTCATTAAGTCATTGATTAAGCGAATTAACAACATCAATTCACTTCAGTCGTTAAGTCATCAATTAAGCAAATTGACAACATCAATTCACTTCGGTCATTAAGTCATTGATTAAGCGAATTAGCAACATCAATTAACTTCAGTCATTAAGTCATCAATTAAGCGAATTAACAACATCAATTCATTTCAGTCATTAAGTCATCAATTAAGCGAATTAACAACATCAATTCACTTCAGTCATTAAGTCATCAATTAAGCGAATTAACAACATCAATTCACTTCAGTCATTAAGTCATCAATTAAGCGAATTAACAACATCAATTCATTTCAGTCATTAAGTCATCAATTAAGCGAATTAACAACATCAATTCACTTCGGTCATTAAGTCATAAATTAAGCGAATTAAAAACATCAATTCACTTCAGTCATTAAGTCATCAATTAAGCGAATTAAGTGAATTAACATTCTTAACATAAAATTCCTCCGCCATCGGGTGATGCCAGTATAAAGCCTGGATAAAGGAGGAGGGCACTGCTATAGTAATCGTCGTATCAGCTGTAATACATCATCACACGATAATTTTTATGTATGGGGCTAACACTAGCGCCAGTTGGCAGGTCTTAAGTCGAGTATATCGTAAATTCGTAAAGTTGCTGTATCATGGTGTGATACATGACGCCATGTAATGGCATGCATTGTTATATTAT
>OX457046.1:25220624-25223124 GCA_949752735.1 Lumbricus terrestris
ATAAAACCTATAGGGGGTCTTTTTTTGGCCCACCCTGTAGACCTTTGACATCTCAGTATGGTTAAATATAAAAAATAACGACATCTTAATTATGACTGCAAAAGACGAATCCACCCTCAAGCCTCCGCATAGGGACCTTGAGCAAGTCCTTCACTCGCAAATGCTCGTGCACTTCGGGGTCAAACTCCGATACCGTGTCCGCGCTGTAGTCGGGTGCGCCTCTGAGTAGCGAGCTTGAAGGGGCGCTATAACAAGTGCGGGAAATAATTAACAAGCCTAATAGTATGCATTGACAAAGGACTTCTCGGTGACTTAAGATTAATCTTTTTCCTTGAGGCTGTTTTGCGGGTATTCCACATTCAGAGCTGCTCAGTTTTAAAAAGACGACATGCCTACTGAGACAGCAACTAACAAATAAAATACGCGATTCGACTATAATTACCTATAGATAGGGTATAAACACGGATTTAAGCTACGTATTCTTTTGTAGTTAGTCATTTGCGCAGCACATTTGGATCTCAAAATATTCTAACCTGATTAAGCATAATTAGCTAAACGGTTTCTCTTCCTAATTGCTTTGGGTGACGGGTTTATTATGGCCTCAGCTGCCTAAAGCTGCTGAGGACGATAACGGCTGCAGGGACAATCGCACCGAGTAGAGCGGCTTAAGCTCTTTGGTGGTCAGATGATAAGTTACAGTCTACGAAGGAAATCACTTCTTACGACATCCAGTGCAACAATATCTGGTGATCGCATGGCGTCCTCAGTCGGCCAAATCGCAGGACACGCGAAACAACGACTATATATATATATATATATATATATATATATACATTCAAAATATACTATTATACGCTAACATATACATTATATATAATGAGTTCATAACTTTATATGTATAGATGTACATGAGTGTACAGTGTACAGTGTATATGCACATATGTATGTTATGTCTATATATATATATATCTATATCAGGGTCTATGTATAGATGTACATGAGTATATATATATGCATAATCCTATAATTATATATATACAATATTAGTAATTATATATACACATCACATATATCTAATAGTCTGAACAATGTATATATGCATTATGCATCGCGACGGATATAGATTATGGGCTACTTTAACTCTGTGCATATAAGCTTATATCGCGTGGAGGTTCATATATATACGCTATATATACACGCTATATATATATACACAAAAATATATATACAGCATTCGCGTGTACATGTTATGTCTATACAGGTACTTAAACTCTACGCATACATATCGTTGGCCCCAGCAGGCGCCGCGCCTGTCACGTGGGGCCAACGTCCTGCCGTCGTTCTTTGTTTGAGCTGAACGACCTGAACAAACATCGACCGTCCGGAACTCGTTCAACTTTGCACCCTTTAACGACGCCTCAAACGCCGAGCCGACTGGGGCAAAGGTTGAACGACCCCAACGCCTCCGCCGCTGGCGCGCAGCGGGGCCGGGCAGGGCGAGGGACAGGGGCAGGGAGACGGAGATAGGCGGACCCTATAGCTATCGGCCATTATTAGTGAACTGCATCTCAACATATATATATATAACATATATATATCCTGTATATATATATATATATATATATACAGGATATATATACATATATATATTCATACATATATATACAACATACATATATATATATATTATATATAAATATATATACATACATACATATATGTGTATATACATACATACATATATATATGTGTGTATATATTGGCCGACGTCTATTATTTTATCGGCGAAATGGCCGCTCGATCTGATTACACACACCGCGTTCAAAGTCCAAGACGACTTTCGACAATATCTAATATCTCAAGCATAGTATATAGTCACCACCACCACCACCACACCACACTACTCGCGTGCACCATAGCATCCGCTGCAGGCGTCATTAGCGTTGCAATAATTATCACTGCTGCTGTGTTGTGTATGTTGTTGTGTCTGAGTTTATGAGACGTTTGTGGACTGTGTGCTGGTGCTGTGTCAACGATTTTTCTGCGAATGAATAAATGGTGATCGTCTACTGTTTCGAAGTAGCGGTCTTTTCTTATTTTTACCGTCACACGTCGAGTCTGTGGAGTTTGACGATAATATTAGAGTAGTTATTTTTTTTTACAAAAGACGGTTATTCGATGCTCTTACCATTTTCGATGATGAACACGTTCAAAGGACAGCGTGAGTAGCCTGAAGCTTGCTAACTATCGTTTGTCGCTCACATGAAACTGATAAAAGCGCCGCTTAGTTAAGTAACGGATCGGAGGAGAGCTGTACGATCATAGGCTGAATGGTGTCACAGTTTGTAAACACAAAGAGATTATCAGTAAACAAGCACTGCTCAAGGTACTTGACTGGACACCAGTGGCTGGCTCTAACGGGACTAATATAGGCTATGGACTAACTAACCGATTCCCATCTGGAGCGAACCTAATCGAATGGTAGATGGATGAACTTGGA
>OX457046.1:25228124-25278124 GCA_949752735.1 Lumbricus terrestris
AGTCAGTCAGTCAGCCAGTCAGTCGGTCAGACAAACATATCTGCGTATACATGAAATTTCGTCTCTACTCAGATTCTGCTGTGGTTAGAGATATATATTCTACTTCTAAACTGTGGTCTTCTATCTTAGAATAGAAGTTTCAGGCCACAGATTAGAAGGACTTCGATCTGTTACCTGTGTTTGTTTGAACAGAATCTACGCACATGCCGAGTTTACACCGTTTGCTCTTTGAACACAGAGTCCTTACTTGTTGTCCTTTATGACTTTGTGCATGGTCCGATACTCACGTGCTCTCGACTCTTCTAGAGTTCGTTGTCGATGTTAAGCTGACTTAATAACAAAAGAAATTTAAACGAGAGACATAAAATACCCGCAGGTCTCTTACAACAACAACAACAACAACAACAACAACAACAACAACAACAACAACAACAACAACAACAACAACAACAACAACAACAACAACAACAGCAAAAATAATAACAACAGCTGTTCAGCAGTTCAATACTATATTATGCATATGCCACATATTCATTCATTCATTCTTTCGTTCACCCATTCATTCATTCATTCATTCGTTCACTCACTCATTCGTTCATTCCTTCATTCCTTCATTCCTTCATTCATTCATTCATTCATCCGCCCATTCATCCATTCATCCATTCATTCACTAGTTTTTCATTCATTCATTCATTCATTCATTCACTCTATCAGTCTACAAAGAGCCACTTCGCCAAAACTACACAGGGGCGCTCCCACCACAGCCACGACAAAAGAACAGACACTTGAGAGATCTGTACATGTGCGCACGTAATTATGTATGAAATATATAAAATATTCTTGTATATATATAATTATATATGTATATATTAATTATACTTGGCATGTAGAAACACACACATATTGTACACTGGCGTCTAACTATTGCGAAACTCAGAACGATAAGACGAAATGAGAATCTTTTGCTTTTAACAGTTTACATTGTCTACAATAACAACAATGGAGAAGCTGCGCTGCATCCTGTCCTACGAGATCCAATCACTTCTACTGCGTGGAGACTTCAGTGACCAGAGCAGGAGCGGCAGCAGTAGCAGTAGTAACAGCAGCACTATACAATATAGCTGCCGTCTCTGTTCGTTCGCCTTCTCCAACGTCATCGATCTTCTTGATCATTATCGGTTACACGGTGACACGCTAGCTCACTTGGGTAAGCTATAGACTCTATGTGTCTGACTACAATAATTATATGCCTGCTTGTATGTGTGTATATATGTATTTATGTATGTATTGTGATGATGATGATGATGATGATGGTGATGGTGATGGTGATGATGATGATGATGGTGATGGTGATGATGATGATGATGATGGTGATGGTGATGGTGATGGTGATGGAGGTGATGGTGATGGTGATGGTGATGGTGATGGAGGTGATGGTGATGGTGATGATGATGATGATGATGATGATGATGGTGATGGTGATGATGATGATGATGATGGTGATGGTGATGGTGATGGTGATGGAGGTGATGGTGATGGTGATGGTGATGGTGATGGAGGTGATGGTGATGGTGATGGTGATGGTGATGGTGATGGTGATGATGATGATGATGGTGATGGTGATGATGATGATGATGATGGTGATGGTGATGGTGATGGTGATGGAGGTGATGGTGATGGTGATGGTGATGGTGATGGAGGTGATGGTGATGGTGATGGTGATGGTGATGGAGGTGATGGTGATGGTGATGGTGATGGTGATGGTGATGGTGATGGTGATGATGATGATGATGGTGATGGTGATGATGATGATGATGATGATGGTGATGGTGATGATGATGATGATGATGGTGATGGTGATGGTGATGGTGATGGTGATGATGATGATGATGGTGATGATGATGATGATGATGATGATGATGATGATGGTGATGGTGATGATGATGATGATGATGGTGATGGTGATGGTGATGGTGATGGAGGTGATGGTGATGGTGATGGTGATGGTGATGATGATGATGATGATGATGATGATGGTGATGGTGATGGTGATGGTGATGGAGGTGATGGTGATGGTGATGGTGATGGTGATGATGATGATGATGATGATGATGATGGTGATGGTGATGGTGATGGTGATGGAGGTGATGGTGATGGTGATGGTGATGGTGATGGAGGTGATGGTGATGGTGATGGTGATGGTGATGGTGATGGTGATGATGATGATGATGGTGATGGTGATGATGATGATGATGATGGTGATGGTGATGGTGATGGTGATGGAGGTGATGGTGATGGTGATGGTGATGGTGATGGAGGTGATGGTGATGGTGATGATGATGATGATGATGATGATGATGGTGATGGTGATGATGATGATGATGATGGTGATGGTGATGGTGATGGTGATGGAGGTGATGGTGATGGTGATGGTGATGGTGATGGTGATGGAGGTGATGATGATGGTGATGGTGATGGTGATGGTGATGGTGATGGTGATGATGATGATGATGATGGTGATGGTGATGGTGATGGTGATGGAGGTGATGATGATGGTGATGGTGATGGTGATGGTGATGGAGGTGATGGTGATGGTGATGGTGATGGTGATGGAGGTGATGGTGATGGTGATGGTGATGGTGATGGTGATGATGATGATGATGATGATCCTGGAAATATTGTTGTTGTCGAAGATAATGATGATGATGATGACGACGACTACGACGACGACGACGACGACGACGAGGAAGACAAGGTGCAAGACGACGACGATGATAGTTCTGTCTTCTTGTTGCCATTTAAATGGTATATATTCTGACACATACTGAAATTAATTTATGAAGTTCCTGCATGTACAATGGACAATGGACAATGGACTGTCTAACGCTTTTGATATAAAACCTTAATTACATTAAATCAGGATGTTACAGCCCATCATAGAAATCTCTTCTACATCATTAGGCATATGTATAACAGATGTGTATATATTACATGTATATGTATATATTGTATAATACATGCTTTATCAGTCACATTCATATATTTATGCATACGTAGATGCTAGAGACTAATAACCTGGATATACAAGTGACAGGAACCTCGGTTGCAGTCATTTGTTATCAGAATCTATATCTGCTGCATATTTTGTCAGTAATTGGATTCGACCGTTTGATATATAGGCCTAAACATCCGGTTTTTAGGCTTCATGAGGATCTATCGGCGAATATATATATATATATATATTATACACATATATCATATATATATATATATACATGAAAAACACTCAAAAGAACAATCTCTTGATACTATAATCGATTATAATTATATTCCGGTCTTCTGCGTGTCCACGTTCACACACACTTGCACACATACTTACACACACGCGCGCGCACGCGCACACACATACACACACACACACACACGCATACACACCTTCAAGATAACTACACAGAAGCGCTCCCAGTCCAACAACGGCTAAATAAGGCATTTTTAAAATGGGACAGGGATGACGATGGAGGAACTGAGTAACTTTCTTTGGTAAGATCTCTGTCGCTTTCTAGTGAAGTGTACACAAAACACCAGCAGTCTCTGTTGGCCAATAAAGACCGCGTCGACTTAAACTATCCCGCGATACTTACTTCCGAGGATGCCTCTCTTTGTGTTTACTTGCGGCAGGGTCAAGCGGGGCTCCTATATAAGAGTACTTGGGTGAGGTCAGCAGCTAAATGACCCCGAGTAAAGGGCGTCCACAAATACTCCACAAATAGAGGGGGATGCCTTGCAGCCTGCTGAAATGAGTCAGATCATGTAGTATACGTCGGGCTCGGGACTGACAATATGAGACGGCTGCTGCTGCTGCTGCTGCTGCTGAAGGTGATGTGTGCTTGACACGGCTTGTGCAATGTGCATGGGTTGCAGTGGCTGGTGGTGATGCTGGGGCATCCGGATACGTGTAGCTGATGGGGGGAGGGGCTGTTTAAGTTTTGTACGGGAGAAAACTTTTCGAAATTTTTATGCTTGTTACATTTGAGTTTTAGTCGGTTCTTTGTTGACGACGAAGAAAGGAGGTTTTGACCCAGAGTGTGTTCTTTGATGTGAGGTCACAACCGGGTCACAGCCATCGCATCCTGTTTAGACTGTGAAGCAAGGAGGAGGAGGGGAGGAGGAGGAGGACTAGGAGGAGGAGGAGATGAGGAGGACGAGGAGGAGGACGAGAAGGAGGAGGAAGAGGAGAAGGAGGAGGAGGTGAGGAGGAACAGGAGAAGGAGGTGAGAAGGACGAGGAGGAGGACGAGGAGGAGGAAGAGGAGGAAGAGGAGAAGGAGGTGAAGAGGACCAGGAGGAGGAAGACGAGAAGGAGGAGGAAGAGAAGTGTGAAGAGGAGGAGGAGGAGGACGACGACTTAAAGGAGAAGGAGTAGGAGGAGGAGGAAGAGAAAGAGGCGGAGGAGGGAGAGGCTGTGATGGCAGCCATTTGGGTCTCAGAGGTCCTGCCACTCCGATCAATTATCGTCAAGTAACCTATTTGGAATTCAGCTTTGCGTCCTTTTTAAATGACGATTTCTAAATTCAATTTTCGATGTTTCAAATGTTATCAGAGTTTCATTGAAGTATGGCATGCTTCTGTGTATCATGTGTGTCACTCTGTTGGCCTGTCTGTCTGTCTGTGTGTCTGTCTGTGTTTGTCTGCGTGTCGCTGTGTCTGCCTATCTACTTCTGGATGTGTGCCTGCGTGTATGTGTCTGTCTGCGTGTATGTCTGGGGTGTCTGTCTGCGTGTATGTCTGGGTGTATGTCTGTGTGTCTGTCTATTTCTGGACGTGTTTCGCTCTCTTTGTCTGTCTGTGTAGGTCTGCGTGTCCCTGTGTGTCTGTGTGTCTGTCTGCCTGTCTATTACTCTTTGTGTGTAACTTCCTTTGCCTGTCTGTTTGTTATCTATTGGTATTGCTGTTCTTTGTCTATTTCGATCGGTATGTTTCCTGTGTATATCCTGCCTGCCTGCGTGAATATCACCAGCGTGTCTCCTTAGTCCTTATCTGTCTCTTTGCCCTTCACACGATGTCTGTATTGCATATATACGTGCGTAAATATATATCTGAAAGCTGAAAATGATCAAACTGAAAACTGCGGAGGTGTATACTATAGCAGGTGGAGGAAATGAAAGATTCTACGGGACTTGAAACTTGTGAGAAATGCACGAGAGTTTAGGTCAAGTCTTTACAGCTTTACAGATGCCTTTGAAAAACATCGAACATATTATCAAGAAAATACTTTATAGACGTCATCGATTTCAAAGAAGCAAAATTCCACAGCGCACGACGTGAGGGTATGTGGCGAGCAGGTCAAAATGCAGAAATACCAAACTATAGCTGACAGGATTGGTCCAAGATACGTAACGGAAATCCTTAAGTGTTGCAAAGGCGTGACGTAAAGGTCACCAAACACTTTAGAAAAGAGAAGAAATGTTTCCAGTTTACATGTTGAACTTAGCTGATAAATGAGCGCATTGGTGTAGTGGTGGGTTCGGTGCCTTGGAGCCGGAGGGTACAGGTTCAAATCCACCTCAAGCTGCCGCCTATAGGGACCTTGAACAAGTCATTCACTTGCTCGTGCGCTTCGGAGTGAGACTCCAATGCAGTGTCCGCGCTGTATAGTCTGGAGCGCCGCTGAGTAGCGAGTTTGAAGTGGTGCTATAGCAAATGCGGGAAATAAATAAAAAGAATAAATAGAAATAATCTGGAACTGAGTGAAATTACTATAGTACAATCTCATCGGGGCAAAAAAGACATTTAGCTAAATAGATGTGTACTGTTTTCCAACGCGGCTTCTTCATAGTGATTACTGCCGCCCTCCTCCTTTTCCCACACTTGGGACTGGCACCCAAGAGTACAGACAGTGGCAGTAGAGTGCTGGCTATCTAGCTAGCGAATCATAAGTTACGTTTCCTTCAGCATTGACACTCGGTGGATATTGCATGGACGTTCTTGATGTGTTATGATGCGACGTCCATGTCAGGGGCGGATCCAGGGGGCCAATCCGCCCATGACCCCATTTAAAACGTGCATGGGATGTGGCCCCCAGCTTGTGAATCAATGCAGCGGGAGAGAAATGTAGGATACTAGAGATTACTTTGACCAGATGACTGATGACTAAAAAAAGGTCATCAGTTATTTTGGCAGGGAAAACTGGTATATTTTCCACACATTTCGAACAAACGACTAAAAAAGTCATCAGATTTTTTTCTGGCAAGGATAACAAAATATTTTGGCCCCCCTTAGAAAATTTCTGTATCCGCCCATGGTCCATGTAGCGTAATAATTCAGTGTACGTTGGTCTGGACGCTGCCATTTTCGAATGTCAGACGCTGTTGAACACTTGTTTCATATCCATGAAATTTATAGAACAATTTCTTCACGCTATCAAGGTCAGACCGGTGACGTTTTCGAGGCACCCCAGGATGATTCAGGCTCCGAATTCTCAGTTCTGCCACAGTTTGTCCGGCAATGCCCTGGTCTTTAGGAAAATGTGACTATTTTTAATCGCATATTACAGCTGCAGGTAGGCTATACAGGACACGTGAGTGATATTATGTCGTATGCACTATTAGTCACGGATACCAGCTTGTTGCCGTTTAACGATATACAGGCTGGGTCATAAAAAACTAAGGTTTTTTGCCAATATCATGGTGAGAAATAAGAATTTTATAATAAATTTTACAGGCTTAAAGGCAATTTATATTTACATAAAATGTCAAAATTTCGCCAAAATACTTCAAACAGAACAAAAGTTATATAACTGTGAGTGAATCACTCCCGCTGTTTTTGTCAATTCAAAACCAACGCAACAAAAGACAAAAAGATTTTATTTATCACATCTCAAATAATTGTTGTCAAATAAACTTGAAAGTATTTCATAATTTGTTTTCAATGTGTCAACCACCAGTGCTCAAACTTTGTGTGGGTATCTTTGTCTAGTTCTTGTTGGCCTCGTTGATGTGTTTCAGAGGTAAATCTTCCCATATCGAACCCCAATGCGACCATCAATTCTCTTTTCGTTCTTGGTTTTGGACGCAGATTGTGTTATTTCTCCAGCATTGCACTCCACACTTGATAATCCATCGGGTTCACATCCGGAGATTTGGGGCCATTTGCTTTTCTCCACGAAAACAGAACAATTGCCATTGAGCCGATCTTCTTTCGTCAATGGCATATTTCTTTACTCTCAGTTTAACTCTAAATCTGTACGCAATCACTGTTTATCAGAGAAAGCGGTTTATTATAGCTTTAGCTCCTGGACCTTGCTCACGAAGTGTCTGAACACACATTTTGTCTGTCATTGACACTTTGGGCATTTTATATTTTTAAAGATTTCAATTTTATTATTTTAACAGCAAAATTATTAATCTGTCAGATTATTTTTTTACCAACTTTATTATGATTATTATTAACTTTATTATTAAAACTTTGCAATTGCGCCGCAGGAAATGCAGGCTATACACCTTTTACTGTAGCCTACTTATGGCAGATACTGATGGTAGTGGTGGTGATGTTCATTTGGTGTCATATTGGTAATGTTCGGGAGATTCCTGGTGATAGTGGTAATGTGGCTTGTTACTGCGGGTGTGATTGGTTGGTCCAATGGTGTTTATTTAGTGCTATAAATATAGTGGTGGTATTCGCAATGTTCTTGGTGCTCCACCATGCACAACGGTGCTCATGCGGAAAATTTATTCAGTATTATTTTTATTGCAAAGATATCTAACTCTTATCAGTATTCTTAAGGCATCGTGGATCCGCGTACAAATGGTGATGAAGTGATTCGTATCTGAGACGAATAATATGCACAAGATTAGATAAGGAAGACGACGATTATTATCCGGGATTGAATTATTATCTTCAACTTAAATCTGTGTTAGCAATATTATTCTAGAAACACAATAGCGTCCCAGGCTTTCGGAGTTCCATGGGTATGGTGCTTCAGTGCTTTCCCTGCAGTTGTCTAATGTCGTTTCTTGTGTTGCCATTGGAAATTTTCATGACTGATGTCATTTACTAATTTGTCGGTTTAGTTCCATGGGTTTTGGCATCTCGGCTCAGTGGCCTATAGATTACCCGCGGATTAAGATTGAAAAACACACACATAGTCTGTTGTTTGCACCAATATAATAGGTAGGCCTAATTGCTTTAGCAGTATTTCTGATGCATATGCATATAATGCACATACAATGTATAATGCATAAAACATGCATATATATAGGCCTATACATACGCCTATAATTATTTTGCACATGTAGGGCGCGGTGGTGGAATGGGTATGTTCGTTGCCTTGCAACTGGAGGGTTGCATGTTCGAATCCACCTCAAGTCGCCGCGTTGGAACCTTGGGCGGTTGTAGGACATTAGCCCCTGGACATTATCTCCCGGACATTGTCCCCCGGACATTAGCCCCCGGACATATTCCCCCCCCCCGATTTTGCGTAGGACATTAGCCCCCGGACAAAGTCCCCCCCTATGTGCAAGTCGTAGAATAATGAATAACCGATAAGACTTGTCACTGGCATTCACATGCAAACGAAAGTACTTAGTGTCATTTAGGTCCTAATTGTATCAATAGGCCTAGGCCTAGACTTAGATTTGAAATGAACGAATGGGAATCGTATGTAGGGCCTAGGGCCTATACAGTCTTTTTGTTTAGTGTCTCGCAACAAAGATTTGTTAACGTCAGTTAGGATATATGTCTCAGCTTCCCAGACTTATTAGTGTCATTTCAATTCAAAATTAGATTAAATCAATTAGAGAAATGAACGAGTGGGAATCGTATACAGTAAGTAGGCCTACTTGTTAGTGTCAGTTATGGCTACAACGAAGGTTTATTAACGACATTTGCGTATGAGCTTCGTGGGGAACGGACATTATCCCCCCTGGACATTATCCCCCCCGGACATTATCCCCCCCGGACATTAGCCCCCCGGACATTATCCCCCCCCGGGGTAGGACATTATCCCCCCCAGTATATGATAGCATTAGCAAAATGTAATTAATGGACCTATGTTATATGAATATCTATACATTACACATTAGTTTAACATCCTGTAGGAATATATTAAGTTAATTGAAGGTTTAATATGTATATTATAAGACATTTTAAAGGTCTGAAAAGACGCTAAGAAGTCTACGAAGCTCACACGTAAATGTCGTTGATAAACCTTCATTGTAGCCATAACTGACACTAACAAGTTGGCCTACTTACTGTATACGATTCCCATTCGTTCATTTCTCCAATGTATTGAATCTAATTTTGAATTGAAATGACACTAATAAGTCTAGGAAGCTCAGACAGAATCTACCTGACGTTAACAACTCTTTGTAGTGAGACACTAAACAAATAGACTGTATAATTATGTCCTATAGGCCCTACATACGATTCCCATTCGTTCATTTCAAATCTAAGTCTAGGCCTAGGCCTACTGATACAATTAGGACCTAAATGACACTAAGTACTTTCGTTTGCATGTGAATGCCAGTGACAAGTCTTATCGGTTACGGCATTATTCTACGATTTGCACATAGGGGGGGGAACTTTGTCCGGGGGGGCTAATGTCCTACGCAAAATCGGGGGGGAATATGTCCGGGGGCTAATGTCCGGAGGGGACAATGTCCGGGGGGATAATGTCCAGGGGGGCTAATGTCCTACAACCGAGCTTCGTAGACTTCTTAGGGTCGTTTCAGACCTTTAAAATGTCTTATAATATACATATTAAACATTCAATTAACTTAGCATATTCCTACAGGATGTTAAACTAATGTGTAATCTATAGATATTCATATAACATAGGCCCAATAATTACATTTTGTGCATCACTTTTAGGTAATGCTATCATATACTGGGGGGATAATGTCCTACCCCGGGGGGGATAATGTCCGGGGGGATAATGTCCGGGGGGGATAATGTCCGGGGGATAATGTCCAGGGGGGCTAATGTCCGTTCCCCACCTTGGGCAAATCCTTCACTCGCAATAGCTCAACGCTTCGGCGTGAAACTCCGATGCAATGTCTGCGCTGCAGTCGGGAGCGCCTCTTAGGAGTGAGACTGAAGGGGCGTTATAGCAAGTGCACATACAAACATACATACAAATATTGGATACCAAAAGAACTTGGTGTAAAAAGGCAGCAATACCCGCGCATGTCAGAGAGTCTTGTGAGTCAGGCCTGCGTTGCTATGTTGTGTGCGTACACGTATGTCTTTGTATGTCTTCATGCCTGTGTCACTATATGCGATTCGGTTCATATTCTATAACTTGACTCATTTGAACGGATGCGGGTGGGTACGGGGGGGGTGGTGGTGGTAGGGATGTTGTTGGCGGAGGGGAATGACCGAGACGAATTACAATTGGTGCCAAAGTCCAACGAATGACTCGTTTTTGATGACCTATTTCAGGACCCGATGTATCACCGTCTCGCCCTGCTGTCAAACTGCCAAACTACCACCACCACCACCACTCCCGCCGCCGCTAGAGCTGCCACCACTAATAATGCCACCACCATCACGACCACCAGTTTCACTAGCACCAACACCGTCAAGCCACCATCACGGCCACCAGTTTCACTAGCACAAACACCGTCACGAACACCGCAATCCAAAGCCGTCATCACCAACACGACTGAAGATCACCACCACCCACCACCACCACCACCATAGACCCTGTCACTTTCACAACCGTTCGACTGAGCGGCCAAGACAATATAATATAATTATATATGCATATATATATATATGTATGTGTTTATACTTGTATATGTATATATATGTATATATATTATATATATATTATATATATTATATATATGTATGTATGTGCACTTGTTATAGCGCCCCTTCAAGCTCTCTCTACTCAGAGGCGCTCCCGAATGCAGAGCGGACACTGCATCGGAGTTTCACGCCGAAGCGCTGAGCAATTGTGAGTGAAGGACTTGCCCAAGGTCCTTACGCGGCGAGGTGGATTCGAACCTCGAACCTTCCGGCTTCAAGGCGACGACGCCACCACTGCACCACCGCGCCCCACATATATGTATATATATTATAGATCTATATATTATATATATTATATATATTATATATTATATATGTATATATATATATACATACGAGGACTCCCCCGTGCCTTACGTAAGTGAAACCGGTTGGACTTTGAGTTTCGCTCCCGACTTAATTAAGTCCACAATATAATCGCGTTGCTGTCGTCAATTGTAGCACGCTGTAGCCAAGCAGGCCGATCGACCGACCGACCTACAGACCGACCTACAGACCGACACGTACGCCTATCTATGGCCCACCCCAGGCGGCGCCTAACTCGAGTTTGGGGAGTGTGTATGTGAAGTATAAGAATTGTAGAAAAATAAATGGTGTGGGGTTAGACTGTGATCCACGTGACGCATTACTAAATGGGAGAGCCAATGAGGCAGTGAAATGGATTCCCGGAGGGAAGCGTGGAAGACAGAGGCGTAGACAAGGCGGTTTCGGGGGTTAAGCCCCCAATTGTCAATAGGGAAAAAGTCTTTTAAAGGTTATTTATCCACTTGAACAAGAAAAAGCAAAACAATTGCTTGTAGTAAAAATTGTTTTTCTTACTTTATTCCCTTTGTTACTTTATTCCCTTTTTATTTACTGTAATACTGTTGAGTTGGTGTCAGAAAGGGCATTCGACCAGGCCATAAACCCCCCGAAACCCCTTAATAAATTCCTGGCTACGCCACTGGTGGGAGAGGAAGACCAAGAAAGAATTGGAAGGAGACCATACGAGAAGATCTACAATATCTGAAGATGACGTCGTTGGAGGGCGCTGTAGAGTTGGCGATGGACAGGGGAGAATGGCTACAATTCGTTGCCCGAATTGTAGTCCTGCACGTGAAGGACTAAGATCTAAAGCAAAGGACTAATTGGGGACCTAAGAAGGACTATGTTGGTTGAGCCCCCCTCAACCCCCGGCAATTCTCTCCCTGAGTATTTGTATAATTTTAGATCGTATAGGCCACGGACATAAAGTGAATGCAATTTTCGGAATCCAGCACAACTTTCCAAATTGGCCCCCTGGTAGAACTAAGTAATTACGAGTCTTTTATAGCTGACCCATTTGTCTCAGGTTCACGCCCAGACCCACCCCCCTCCCTAGCAGTTGAGGACCTTAAAGTCCGTACGCTTAGGCTACAGCATTAACCTTTGCTCCTCTGGGTAGGCCTATAATCAACGCATGCATGGGCGTTTTGCTTTTTGAATTGCTCACTTTTTATGACCGGTTTTCTTCGCCGTTACTAACTGGCAGACCGAACTTTGGACGCATCAAACTGAAATTGGTGCTACGAACGACTATAGACTACTGTGCGTTTAATGCCACTCCGATGGTCTCATACTTGGAAGGGAGACGTTTGAAGCCTTTGATGGCTGATAGAAAAATAATGTTACCCGGTCAAAGTCCGTTGGTTCGCTATAAGGTGACTGAACCTTCTGATAATTATTAAGGTTGCCAAGTTTTTCTCTGTTGGACAAACAACTTCTTACCCAACTCCGCCACTGGTTGCGCTCTGCCAGTGCCAGTCCCAAGCCTGGACAAAGGAGGAGGGCGTCGCTAATGGTCTTTGTTACAACAGAGTGACGTTAAACTGCAATTACACACACTTCTTACCGTATACCGACAAACAAACTGTGGCAACACATACATAGTCCGGGCTTAAAGTGTGACTGGACGGCATGGATGTCTACCACGCAGATACTTTCAAATCTTAACGTCGTCCGGTCAGTTTTTAAGACCAGCATAGCCTGGAGGGTAATGGGCGTCCAGCGCTCGTAAATAAACTGGTGCCCTGCGCTTGGCTTTCGAGTGGCGCTCACGAAATTTGGAGAATACGATTACGATTCCTACACTTTTAGCACTGGCCATAGTAGATTCACTTCGGAAATTGGAATGAATTACACAGTTAATATATTATAACCAGTCGTTTCCTGAGCTGACGTTTGTATGTGTAAGCTTATATATGTAAATGGGCATGTATATAGCGGATTAAAATAGATTAAAATAGCATCACAAAGGCGCTTAACGTAGCTACCCGACAGTCCTAAACAAGTGCAACTTAAGTGACGACTTTGAGAATGTTTTATGAGATACATACAGTCATGCAGTGGTCAATAGCGAAAGAAGTATTTTCAAAAATAGTTTTACAATCCAAATTGGACAAGAAACGGACCAGGAAGAAACACAAGACGAATTCGCACGCAGATAGCCTCTCTTGGTGTTTACACGAATAAGCCACCCACTCCTGACTAGTTCTCAACATATATTCCACAGTAACTGTTGCAGTAGAATTGTTGTAGTTTATTTTCCTAAACTCCAATGACATAACAGTAGAATGCGGTACAGAATACGGTACAGAGAGTAGAATACGATACAGAGAGTATAATACGGTACAGAGAGTAGAATACGGTACACATAGCAGAATACGGTAGCCTACAGAGAGTAGAATACGGTACAGAACTTTTGTCTTTTACACCCGATTGCGATCTAGCTGTCTTCTCTTCCCATCAGGATTCTTAATGCCATAATATATTATATAGTCTATAGGCCTATATGCTGAATGTTTTCTTTCACCACGTTAGCTGTGTTCGCACTGCAGTGTTGTTATTGGCACTGCATTTTTTCCAAAGACATGAACCCATATATAGAAAAACAGCTGGACAGAAAGACAGAGGGACGGATAGACTTGTATGGACTTATGTTTTAGAATTATAGGCCAACCCTACTGCATGCATACTCTCTTTATAACAGAAGTTCTGATGTGTTTTGTTTTTTAGGTCACAAATCGCCCGATATTCTCAGCCAATGGTTCGACTACTATCTCAAGACGTCGCCTATCCATTGTTCCGCCTCCTCTCCTCAATCACTATCTGCGGTCAGCGAGTCCCTGGGGGTGATGACCCCAACGACGACGGCGGCGGCGGACAGGGGATCGTCACCCACCTCACGACTCGACCTCCGAACCCTCCTGCTCAAACCCTTCAAGGCTTCAACGACGAACACCCTTCTTCTGTCGTCGAGCGTCGATCGCCCAGCGCCCACCCGACACCGCACCAACTCCGAGTCTCACCCGCTGCGGCTGGGCGGCAGGGGACCAGCCGCGACGGCGGTTGACGGGACCCACTCACGCTCCAGCACCCCCTACACGATGATCTCAGGACTGACGGACGATGAGAACCAGCAGGGGCAACCGACCCTCGTCGTCTTTGCGGCGGCGGCGGCTGATCGCTGCCTCAGGAGGGGACCCACGAACGGGAGGCAGGGCGGAGCCGGGGGTGGAGGCGGCGTCTACCCTGGCGAGGGGGTTGTCTCCGTCAAGTACGAAGCAGACGATATGGTGACGTCGAGTCCAGCTCGAAGTCCGCTGTCCACCTACTCTGCCCACTCGAAGGACAAGGGCGGCGGCGGCCCCCACTCTCAGGACAGCCAATCGTCGGGCCCCGAATGCCTGGGACTGCAGTTTCAAAACGGTCGGCTGCATAGACTGACCGAGGAGGGTCGCATGGCCGAGGAGAGAAGCCCGCCGACGCTCAAGTGCGAGGTGGACGACGGTGGTGGTGGTGGTGGCGGCCGCGGGGGCAGCCCCTCCTATGGGGAAGACCGCGTCGTGTCCTCCCACTGCTTCGAACTCGACGATGACCGGAGGTACCTGACCTTGACCAACCTTCGCGATCACCACCACCACCATCCGCATCCAAAGGAGACCCTGCAGAGGAAGTCCTCGAACATATCTCGTCTTCTACATCCTGGTCTACGCGCCTCCGACGACCGATCTCCCATCAGCCATGGTTACGGTTCACATCCGGGTTCCTCGGTCACTCCAACGAGGGACCCGGCGATGGATCACCCGAGGGAGGATACAGGGAACCAGTCGAGGTCCTCGCCGGGGGAGACCGTGGTTGAGCAGGAGTACGCCTACAAGCAGTACAAGCGACTGCGGAAGAGCAACGCGCCGAAGAGCTGTCGTCAGGAGATCGAGTCGTCGATCAGTCCATTCACCCACAGTCTCAGCAAAACTCCCGACGACTCCGCTCTCAGTGGAACACCGTCGCTGCCATACGACGGGTCTGAGGGGCTTCCCCAGCGCACTGGTCTCACCCAGTTGGCTGGACCGGAGCGGGGGAGGTTCACGGAGAGGGTGCCAAGAGGTTACGA
Organism: Lumbricus terrestris; assembly: GCA_949752735.1. NCBI lineage: Eukaryota > Metazoa > Annelida > Clitellata > Crassiclitellata > Lumbricidae > Lumbricus > Lumbricus terrestris. Next base: position 25,243,344 of record OX457046.1, read on the forward strand.
CGTCGGCGTTCAGTGTAGCCTCATCACCCCCACGGAACCGTGGATAACAATGACTGAAGGGGACGACGAGGAAGAAGAGGAGGACGACGATGATGAGGACAATGAAACAAGGGAGGGAAGCAATGGTAGGGGACGGAGGAGGTGTAGGGATCGTCGGATGAGGGTCGGGAGGAAGAGGGCGTTCCCTGCTGATGAGAACGAGATGCCTGATATCACCGCGGCGGATGCGGACTGTGGAAGCGGGGGTGGGGCAGCCGTCCAGATGCGCTGCAGTCCATGCGGAATCACGTTCGACGATGACGTCATCTTCTCCATCCACATCGGTTGCCATAGTCACACGGATCCGTTCGTGTGTAACATCTGCGGTCGACCGTGCGACAACAAGTACGCCTTCAACACTCACATCCTACGAGGTCATCACCCGACCTAGAAACAGTCGTCACCCGACCTAGAAACAGTCGTCACCCGACCTAGAAACAGTCGTCACCCGACCTAGAAACAGTCGTCACCCGACCTAGAAACAGTCGTCACCTAACCTAGAAACAGTTGTCACCTGACCTAGAAACAGTCGTCACCTGACCTAGAAACAGTCGTCACCCGACCTAGAAACAGTCGTCACCCGACCTAGAAACAGTCGTCACCTGACCTAGAAACAGTCGTCACCCGACCTAGAAATAGTCGTCACCTGACCTAGAAACAGTCGTCACCCGACCTAGAAATAGTCGTCACCTGACCTAGAAACAGTCGTCACCCGACCTAGAAATAGTCGTCACCTGACCTAGAAACAGTCGTCACCCGACCTAGAAACAGTCGTCACCCGACCTGGAAACAGTCGTCACCCGACCTGGAAACAGTCGTCACCCGACCTAGAAACAGTCGTCACCTAACCTAGAAACAGTTGTCACCTGACCTAGAAACAGTCGTCACCTGACCTAGAAACAGTCGTCACCCGACCTAGAAACAGTCGTCACCTGACCTAGAAACAGTCGTCACCCGACCTAGAAACAGTTGTCACCCGACCTGGAAACGGTCGTCACCCAACCTAGATATCCAGACCTCGTTTCAAACAGTTGCCCATTTCGTTACTATTTAGCGTTCCATTTTTGACCCTACATCTGCCCTCGGATTTATACATTTATAGTTCTAATATAGTTCTGCTGATTTTATGCTGGATAAAGTCTCTCAGGGTGCAGCAGTACAATAAAGTAGTTCCTTGATTGGATATCATGATATCAAGCTTTTTTTCTGGACAACTTTAACTTGTACTCTCTTTTCCAAACTGAATCGGCTTCATATAGGCCTACAACAGAAGATGGCGCCTGTTGTTAAGTATTGTTTGCATTTAAGTTTAGTTTTTCCCGGGTTTATTGCTAATACAGATTTGTTCACATTTGTCATTCCCTACTCAGGGTTACGGGATGAATAGGTGCAAAAGTTGTCACTTTTTGTTTGTCACTATAGGAGGGTATAACCCGGTAGAGCAACATTCAACACTAGATTGGCGGTTTGAAAAGCACACTGTCAGGAGCAGTTGTTGTAGAGCGGGAATCGACCCGAAAGATCGACAAATACACAGAGCTGTCGTCCACATACCATTTCATCCCTCTGGCCTTTGAAACCCTGGACCCGATCAACAACGAAGGCCTGACGTTCCTGTCCAATGTGGGTCAAAAGCTCTGCACCATTACGGGGGGCCCACGGGACACAACCTTTTTATTCCTACGTCTATCGCTTACAATAGGCTACAACGGTTTAGCGCAGTAGCGTTTAGGGGGACTTTCGCCAGCCAAAAAATCGACGATTAGGGCCACTCTGGACTGGTTTTTAAACAAGTAATTAGTAATAAAGTCCCTGATGGATCGTAAATACCTTGGGGCAAAAAGATAATGATAATATTTATAATAATATCTTCGTCTGTTATTTCCAACTGACACAACGCAGAATGATTGCAATTCATAGTATATATGACCGATGATAACACGTTATTAAAGGAGTCGCATTTAACCGTCGGCATCCAACATGGCGGCCATCACGTCCTATTACTCATTTTACCAAAGCCATCTGCCGAATGAAAGGTGGAGTGGACCTTTATAATATGTTGGCCTAGAGTCTGAATGTTCTCTATTTTGGAACTGCATTGATTATCATTTACTTTTGCATACGCCACGTGTAGGCCTATGCAGCGACGCATTCTATGACCCCGCGTGCGCATTAAGTCGATAAGAAAACAATGATTTGTATAAACAAGCCAAATATGTCGCCTGATGACAAACTGGCCTTTTGATTGTCACGAGAGCCAACAGAATAAAGCCTACAAAGACTTGTCATCAAGATCATACTGTAAAGTCTTCTGTAATCTGTATCCATTTCTGCAGAAATCTCAAAATAAAACTTCACCATGCAGAGATAAGCTCTTTCGTAACTTCGCGACTTGATGAGCAAACCCCTTTCTGCCCTCTCCATTCTCCTGAGCAACTGGTTCTCCTAGTTCCCCGGACAATGTCTGTCATGTCCCAATATCCTGTCGTTGCCATCGTGCATTCTTCTATGTGGAATGACCTTCCTCTCTCAATCTGTAGCAAGATCTTAGTTGGGGTGACGCCTTCATCCCTTCTGCTTGTTGTATCATCCCTTCGCTGCTTGAAGGCTTTATTATAGCCTACTTGGGTTGTCACGCGGAGGGCGACTCTGAAGAGCAAGTACTGCAACAAGAGGCGCTTTATAAATTCTACATAGACCTACGATACGATAAACCTTGCAGTCCTAATGTCAAGAACTTGCATAGACCTAGTCTACCTTTTTGTAAAATGTCTGTAAATCAGAGTCTGGCAGTGGCGTAGCCAGAATTTTATGATGGGCGGTTGGGGGTTGGGGTTTATGGCCTGTCTGGATGCCCTTTCTGACACCAACCCAACAGTATTAGCCTACAGTAAATAGAAAGGGAATAAAGTAACAAAGGGAATAAAGTAAGAGAAACAATTGTTACTACAAGCAATTGTTTTGTTTTTTCTTATTTAAGTGGATAAATAACCTATAAAAAAACTTTTTCCCTAGGCCAATGGAGGTTTAACCCTCGAACCCCCTCCTTGTCTACGCCACTGGAATCTGGGGTTCGACTCAATTGTTAGTTTATTATTAAAGACTTTTAATGGTTCATAACTTCCTACTCACAAATAGGCCCATGAGAGATTATACGAAATCGTATATTCGGCATAACGGGTCCAGCTAACAAACTTATTAACCGGCTACCGTGCCTTGGTCCATAAAGATTTTGACCTGCAACCTGCTGGCTCAACTGTCTACCATGCTAACCACTCAACCATCTGTTGACAAATCGGTCCAATCTAATCCAGTCCGTATGCAGTGTCGGGGCTATCAAACCAAGTGTTGCCATCACGGCGTTACTTCTCACACTATCCGCAATCTATTTCTTCATTGTCGTTGTTCTGTCTTTCGTCTTTCGTCTGTTTATGTTCCATTGTCTGTCTTCCTTTTATGTTTGTCTGTTTGTTTTCCATTGTCTGTCTTCCTTTCATGTGTGTCTGTTTGTTTTCCATTGTCTGGACGAGTGAGTGTTTTCAGATGTTTCTTCGCACGCCGTCTTAATTCTTGTGGACATTTAAGACTGAAACCAGCGCGAGAGACGCGTTAGATTGCCATTGGCGGTTGGTGATCTCTCTCTTTGAAAATTGCTTTGTCGCAGATCTCGCTTAACTGATATTTCTGGTCCAGTTGATCCATTCATTTCATCACCTTTGAGTAAATGTCGTTTTCTGTTTACTCCTCAATCTTTGTGAACTTTAAGCGTCGGATCATTGACCTACAACAGATAAAACTTGTCCAAACTTTAAAAATCTGGAGGCTGGGAGCTTCTCACAGAGGTAACGATGCTAATTGATGATGATGATCATTGATCATGATGGTGATGATGATGATGATGATGATGATGAGGATGTTCATGACTATGGTGATTACAAAGATGATTAGGTTTCGTCTATTATGGTCATGGTGAGTAAGAAGATGAGCAGGTTATGTCTACAATGATTATGGTAATTGGGGAGATGATTAGGCTGTGTCCGCAATGAATTTGGTGATTAAGAAGATGATCATACTATGTCTACAATGATTATGGTGCTAAAGAATGTCAACAAAGAATAACATTCTATACCAATTAACAGAAGTATCTGAATAAATAAAAGAAATTTGAAATTTTGACGAATAGTAAATTAATACTGTGTAGGCTATAGTAGTAATATCCGATTCCATTAAAGTTCCATTAAAAAAAATAATCAATCTCCCGTCTAATGCTACGTACGGATGGATGATGAACCTATAAAAACACGAACCTGAAGAATTTGTTTCCAGATGACCTAAATAAGATCCTGCAAGGAGAATGTGGGGGTGGAAAGAAAGAATTCAATGGTCTTAGGTCATTAAGAAAGGTTGGTGAGGTCACCAACATGAGACGGCAATGAGAAAGTAATCCTTGCCGGAGGACAGTTTGGAAGCCAGGACAACTTGGGAGACTGCAGGACGTTGTCCAGAGACTACAGGAGTAGAATGTTGGAATTCGAAACCTATTATATCCGTTCCATTTTCAACAAGAGTATCGAGAAAGTTCACTGAGTTCATTGCTTCTAGATTTCTTCAGTTGCTGTGCTATGTCAGGACGTCTAGATAACCCCTGGACTAAAAGGTCAAGCATGAAGTCAATCGTTTCTCTTACGCGAATATATGTGTACATTGTGGCCATTCGCTGCGTCCAGATTAAATGTCAGCCTTTAGTGGATTTAATAAATGCCATCAAACCTTCTAGAATGCACCACGTGAAAGGATTTCTACATTGGCATAACGCACGCGTGCACTATTGCAAATGTAGCTTAGACCCTGCAAACATAGGCGCAGGAGGCGGGGGTCCAGAGGGGGGCGGACAAATGTTTTTTTCGGGCGAAGGAGGCATGAGTGGAAAAACCTTTTTATCGAAAATTTTTCGGGCAAACACGAACGGCAGGATTTTTTCGGGCAAAAATTTGCTCAGGACTAAAAAAGTCATCAGATTTTTTCAGCGAGAAAACCGGAACATTTTCGGATTTTCGGGCGGTCGGACGGATGACTAAAAAAGGTCTAATTTTTTTGGCTGAGAACATCGGGATTTTTCTTCCAAAATTTAAAAAGAATTTTTAAGTTTTCTTTTCGGACAAAAGTTTAATCTTTGCCCCCCCCACTTCCGAAATGTCCCCTACGCCTATGCCTGCAAACAACCGCTGAAGCTGAACTTTCTACTTATCAGCCCAAATTATTTTTTAGCTAAGATTCTTCATTCCAATCCAAAATAAGCAAGAACTAACCAAATTCATCTCCCCGTAATTCAAAGCAAAATAGTGGCCAATGGTTAAGAGCGGATACAGAAATTTTCGAAGGAGAGGGGGCAGAATTTTCGGTTATCTTTGCCAGAAAAAATCTGATGACCTTTCTTTAGTTGTTTGGTCGAAATGTTTGGGAAAATATACCAATCTTCACTGCCAAAATAACTGATGACTTTTTTTAGTCATCAGTCATCTGGTCGACGTAATCTCTGCAAGCAATAATAAATAATAAATATAGGCTACTATGACCTCTCTAGTCTCGTCATACCCTACTTTTCTCTCCCGCTGCATTGATTTAATGCTTGTTGAAGCCAAATGGGGGCACGTCCTATGCACTTTTGAAATGGGGGGGGGGCATGGCCGGATTGCCCCCTTGGATCCGACCCTGCCAATAGGAATGTTATAGAAGTTGCCGGTTCTGCTCACTTCTGTAATAATTGTGTAGTGTCTACGTCAAATAAAACTGCATGGGTTCAATTGGATCAGACGCGTTTGAAAGGGTTAAAATGTTGCCATCGTTGGCTAATATACATAGCTCTAAAATAGGCTCTATAGATAATGAATTATGTAACGAACGAGATTAACCCTTTACTGAACGAGAGTATAGGATTTCCCATATCATTTACTACACTTTGGTTGGTAAAGTGTTGAGAGCTGTGTCTACATCTATATGTATAGGTATGCATTTCTATAGCTCCCGTTTGGCCTCAGTCATGCTCGTTTTTCAATGAATTGATCGGGCGGGGAGATCCTTCCCCATGCACTGCTCCTGTTTCAAAGTTCCCGTGTAGGCCTACAAGCCGTGGCAGCTGAAAATAAAAATATATGAAAAAGCCGCAATCGTTTTAGAAACCAGGGACCTCGGGCACGGTGTCAGACGAATTTGCTGCGCCACTCTGTCTATGGAGATGTGCAGGTGCCATGCTCTCACACTTCACCTTGAGCCGCCCATCTTGCCTTTGCGGTTATTTGAACCGCTGTATTACATAGATACAGCCTGGCTGTACTCGCTCTAGCATATTCGGCAATCCGGACCACTGTGTAGTTGACTCAAAGCAAAGAAGTGGCTAATAATGTTTCATCGGGGGGGAGATAAGGGTGTCAGAGGGGCTCACAGAAACAATACAAACAGCGTTCGCCGTCATTTTGACCCGCAATGAAAGACCGTTGTATGATGATGATGACCTCCTGTGACCTCATTAGCCACAAGGAAAGCGTACTCGAGTAGCAAGACACACGTTACACATCGCGCTGTCACGGAGTCGCATTTGCCTTCAGCCGCACGTATACGTGGACACTTGTGGTCTTGAGTGGGGCGTATTCTAAAGTCCAATTGCTTATGACGAAGTACCTTCTGACCTTCATCTCTCATACACTTGTCACTCTGCAGGTCTCTTCTTCCTTCAGATCGCCTCAACACACAAAGTTGGTGACGATGCCGACTAGTTATACGATTTCAACAACCTCCACGGAGCTATTGAAACCGGTGAATTTGAATTAAAATCATTGACATGCTCAGACTATTATTAGTTTGTTGGCTCAGCTCTTACGTAGGTATAATTATAGCACGAGTATGTAATGTGTATATGCAGTGGTCGAAGTGGTCTGACTGTGTAGTGGGAACGCTGAATGGGTGAGCAGTGGGAAAGCCAAATGGGTGAGCAGTGGGAACGCCGAATGGGTGAGCAGTGGGAACGCCGAATGGGTGAGCAGTGGGAACGCCGAATGGGTGAGCAGTGGGAACGCTGAATGGGTGAGCAGTGGGAACGCCGAATGGGTGAGAAGTGGGAACGCCGAGTTGGTGAGCAGTGGGAACACCGAATGGGTGAGCAGTGGGAACGCCGAGTTGGTGAGCAGTGGGAACGCCGAATGGGTGAGCAGTGGGAACGCCGAATGGGTGAGAAGTGGGAAGGCCGAATTGGTGAGCAGTGGGAACACCGAATGGGTGAGCAGTGGGAACGCTGAATGGGTGAGCAGTGGGAACGCCGAATGGGTGAGCAGTGGGAACGCTGAATGGGTGAGCAGTGGGAACGCCGAATGGGTGAGCAGCGGGAACGCCGAATGGGTGAGCAGTGGGAACGCTGAATGGGTGAGCAGTGGGAACGCCGAATGGGTGAGCAGTGGGAACGCCGAATGGGTGAGCAGTGGGAACGCTGAATGGGTGAGCAGTGGGAACGCCGAATGGGTGAGCAGTGGGAACGCCGAATGGGTGAGCAGTGGGAACGCTGAATGGGTGAGCAGTGGGAACGCCGAATGGGTGAGCAGCGGGAACGCCGAATGGGTGAGCAGTGGGAACGCTGAATGGGTGAGCAGTGGGAACGCCGAATGGGTGAGCAGTGGGAACGCCGAATGGGTGAGCAGTGGGAACGCTGAATGGGTGAGCAGTGGGAACACCAAATGGGTGAGAAGTGGGAACGCCGAATGGTTGAGCAGTGGGAACGCTGAATGGGTGAGCAGTGGGAACGCCGAATGGGTGAGCAGTGGGAACGCTGAATGGGTGAGCAGTGGGAACGCCGAATGGGTGAGCAGCGGGAACGCCGAATGGGTGAGCAGTGGGAACGCTGAATGGGTGAGCAGTGGGAACGCCGAATGGGTGAGCAGTGGGAACGCCGAATGGGTGAGCAGTGGGAACGCTGAATGGGTGAGCAGTGGGAACACCAAATGGGTGAGAAGTGGGAACGCCGAATGGTTGAGCAGTGGGAACGCTGAATGGGTGAGCAGTGGGAACGCCGAATGGGTGAGAAGTGGGAACGCCGAATGGGTGAGCAGTGGGAACACCAAATGGGTGAGAAGTGGGAACGCCGAATGGTTGAGCAGTGGGAACGCTGAATGGGTGAGCAGTGGGAACGCCGAATGGGTGAGCAGTGGGAACGCTGAATGGGTGAGCAGTGGGAACGCCGAATGGGTGAGCAGCGGGAACGCCGAATGGGTGAGCAGTGGGAACGCTGAATGGGTGAGCAGTGGGAACGCCGAATGGGTGAGCAGTGGGAACGCCGAATAGGTGAGCAGTGGGAACGCTGAATGGGTGAGCAGTGGGAACACCAAATGGGTGAGAAGTGGGAACGCCGAATGGTTGAGCAGTGGGAACGCTGAATGGGTGAGCAGTGGGAACGCCGAATGGGTGAGAAGTGGGAACGCCGAATGGGTGAGAAGTGGGAACGCCGAGTTGGTGAGCAGGGGGAACACCGAATGGGTGAGCAGTGGGAACGCCGAGTTGGTGAGCAGGGGGAACGCCGAATGGGTGAGCAGTGGGAACACCGAATGGGTGAGCAGTGGGAACACCAAATGGGTGAGAAGTGGGAACGCCGAATGGTTGAGCAGTGGGAACGCTGAATGGGTGAGCAGTGGGAACGCCGAATGGGTGAGAAGTGGGAACGCCGAGTTGGTGAGCAGTGGGAACACCGAATGGGTGAGCAGTGGGAACGCCGAGTTGGTGAGCAGTGGGAACACCGAATGGGTGAGCAGTGGGAACGCTGAATGGGTGAGCAGTGGGAACGCCGAATTGGTGAGCAGTGGGAACGCCGAATGGATGAGCAGTGTGAACACCGAATGGGTGAGCAGTGGGAACGCTGAATGGGTGAGCAGTGGGAACGCCGATTCATGATTTATTTGAGTGCATAATAATAATAATAATAATAATAATAATAATAATAATAATAATAATAATAATAATAATAATAATAATAATAATAATAATAATAATAATAATAATAATAATAATAATAATAATAATAATAGTAATAATAGTAATAATAATAATAACGACAATTTATATGGCGCAGTAACACAACCATGCCGTTACAAGGGCGCTTTAATGTCTCCATGGTTGGAACCAACGATGGTCAGCTGCAGTGGTAGAGCAAGTCAAGCATTTTGAGAGCAGTATCTATGAACGCCGTTGCCACGCGTTCCAACCACCCTGTGTATAATGCATACGCGCGTATGGAATACAGGCATGGGCGCCGACTCTGCGAGGCCCGTGAGTGCTCAGCACCACCAGAAATTGGCCATGCGAGGCCCGCCCTATGCTGGGCACCACCAGAAATCAGCCAACAAGATGTGCTTTTATGATATTATTTCTCTGTTGGCGTTGCTTATCTATAAAAATCATTGCGTTTTTACCTTTTTTTCTTTTTATCTCAGTTAGTCTACCTTATTATTACTCCAGTTTTACTCCGTCCGGTAGTCTGAACTCCATACGAATACGAGGAAAATCTCAAAATCTCGCTCATTCGATCCGCTTCAGTCATTTTTTTATTACGGACGAAGGCGACGACTTGAATGAATGTTTCCTTTTATTGTAGGCCTACATGCTGGGTTATAATTATAATGATCATCACTGCGCGAAAATCACCTTACAGCATCACAAAAGCTGGATACTGTTTTGTCTGCGTTAATTAACAAATCAGCCTTGACTAAATTGTCTGCGAAAACTATTTGAAAAACTGTCTTCCACAATGTTAATATTGGCTCACTAAAATTAATAGTGGCTATTGTAGACAGAAAATTTTGATTTCTTGTGCAAAATTTGAGTCTGTTCAGTGTTGACCTAATTAGGGGAGAGTGCTCCAAGATGCCCATGCTAACGAAGATTGTGCTTTCTTCTGTGTGGATTCCAAGAAAAGTACATGCCAATTAAGAGTTATAAATTTTTTTAAGCAATTGGGAAGAAAATTTATTGAGATATTAAATCATATCTTTTAAAATGAAATAATGGGAAATTTTGATGAGATAGCTCAAAATGTCACTATTTCATGTTGTGCGGAAATTTTTTAGACAACGGAAAGGATGCTTTTCAAGTCTTAAACCACGACAATTTCGTTAAATTGACAGCCTAAGATGCCGCCATCGCAGTGTATGCGTGGCAAGAAACAAATTCGAAAATGGTTAGGAGCACATGCATCCCCTCCCCAAGCCCCTTCGGCCCTTCCCCGCTCGGCGATAGTCCTTTGACCGCGAGTTCGTGCCCTAAAACCATGAACAAGTCTCCGCCTATGAACAGGGGTCATTTCACTCACTCTCCTATAAAAAAAGCTCAAAAAAAATTTCCGCGCTCACGCGCGGATTTCTTTTACATTCGTTTGGGCACCCACACTCTTCGGGTCAACTCGGCGCCTATGAATACAGGTACATGTATGTGTATATCAGCTTAACAGTATGTAGGGCTTGTTTAGTTCCTCACTAAGGCGCTGATATAGCGCCTCTTAAAAGAAACTACTCAGAGGTGCTCCTGGCTCCAGCGTGCCCGAAACGAACAGTTTGAAGTTAGGCGAGGAAGGATTCTGCATGCTAGAGCGGTAAAGCCCTAGGATGTAGATGTAGCTATATGAAGGACGGCCGTTCCAGACCACTGGGTCCATCACAGTTAGCGAATGTAGTTCTTTGCTGCTTATAGTCAAAGGTAGCAGTAGGCGAGTGAAGTGGCAGACTGCTTGAGGATTACGTTCTAACACCACACGAATAAGCAAGATGGGCTTAAATTGAAGTGTGCGAGGCTGAGAGCGTGGCACCTGCATATCTCCACCGACAGAGTAGCGCAACGATCGATGACCCATCTGACACTGGACTTAAACGCTTGGATCCGGGACGTATGTCCTGGCAGTGCCAACAATATGGCGACTTCAATTTCTTAACCTTGGTGGCGCCTAGAAGTCGATGGACAGTCGTCTACCATGCCACCACATCTGGCAGGCACTGTATAAGCTTACGACCGATGTAATAATAAATTATTTGTAGCTCGGTTCGCTAGTGGGCGCAAGTGGAACACAACTATACTTATTATTTTCTTTCCACATGAGGATTCAAATTTCGAATATCTAGTCTACCTCTTGCTTGACAAATTATTGCCAAGCAAGAGTCAGATTCAAAAGCCAGATCCACATTTATGGCCAGACCCATATTTAGAAGTCAGAGTCATATCTCGAATTCAGAGCCAAATTTCAAAGCCGAAACCATATTTAAAAGCCAGAGTCATATTTCAAAGCAAGAGTCATATTCAAAAGCCAGAGCTAAATTTAATTTATATGTAACATACATTCGATGCTTTACCTTCAGCATCAAGTCGTTTGAAGCATTAGATGAAACTGATCGCGGAATGATTTAACGGAAGGATCAAATGGAGAGGCAATGGAATGATCTATTGAAATTATACTATAAGGGAATGATTTAATATAGTGATTCTGTAACGTTATTCAGCGCAATAAAATTAATAATGGAGTCATCTAACGAAATTATAAAGAGAAATAAATTTCAATCAAATCTAAATTTAGTGAAATTATTTAGAGGAATGATTCTTCCATAAAATCACTAATTGAATTACTTAATGGAATAAATTATTCAACGAAATTGCTCAATGACGCAATGTAAAGAAATATTTCTCCAATGAATCTATCAAATAATTTTTTTAAATTTTAAAAGAATAATTATTCGGTATAAATTAAGACATCGACCCACGGTATTTAATGCAATTGTCGAATTGAATTATTCAGTAGAATAATAATAATAATTCAACGTAGGCCTATCCATCCAATGAAGAAATTCGATGCATTGAATTAACAAAATTATTCAACAAAAAGATTCACTGAGAACACTGGACTGGATGATTAAATGCATCTAACCAGTTCACCGATGTCGATCTGGCTTTCTATTCACCATGCATCGAAGAGCCAAGGTGCATTAAGTTTAGTCTATACGGGATGCAAACGAAGATGGCTCGATCGGCTTAACAGTGATTTAGTAGGACGAAAGAAAACAAGTCATTTTGATACGATTTATTACTGAGGTGATTTACATATTTTTTCGTGCACGTGCATAAAGCAGACCTGATAAATAGCACAACTACAGCTTTTAACAACGGATCTAATATTATTATTATTATCCACATAATAATAATTATGTGGGGCGCGGTGGTGTAGTGGTGGCGTCGTTGCCTTGAAGCCGGAAGGTTCGAGGTTCGAATCCACCTCACGTCGCTGCTTAGGGACCTTGGGCAAGTCCTTCACTCGCAATTGCTCAGCGCTTCAGCGTGAAACTCCGATGCAGTGTCCGCTCTGCAGTCGGGAGCGCCTCTGAGTAGAGAGCTTGAAGAGGCGCTATAACAAGTGCACATACAAACAAACAAACAATGACGAACATCACTGCCCTTACGAATTGCACCGTTATTATCATTATTATTATTATTATTATGCAAAGGCAGATATGATGATAGATGATGCAGATCGATACCACTGCTATACATGTAGATCTAATAATAGGAATGAGTAAAGAAAGCTTTATTATAGAAAGACAATTAAGGTAGAACTGCAGTAAGCTGTGCTCGTATACAGTCGATTCGAGCGAATGAATAAATAAATGGACCGTTTGAAAATAACTCGACTAGGGATTTTTCTCAGACGTTCCACGCCAGCAAATGCAGGGCGCATTAGTCCTAGCTGGCACAGACTCTATAAAATCGAATTTAAAAATATAAACCATGAGGAAAAGTTTTTCTTCGTAGCCTAATGCAAACAAAAGATATAGCATTTACGCTACAATACAGCCTATTGCATGGTATTTTAATTGTATTGGTATTTGTGACACTTGTATTGTGTTTGATCAGTCATAGAGCGATAATTGCTCCCAGTGCAAGGCACCCCCACAGTAGAGGAGTTATACCTTTTTTCAACAGTTAGCCAGTGGCAATATTATTTTTCTCACAAGCGGCTGCCCATGCAGTTACTGAAGGAGACTGGAGAAATGGGAATAGGAGTCCGGGAGTGACTTTATTCTCAAATGGTGCATTCTAAACATACAACAGTCACCATTGTGTATATATAAAATCTTAATTAAGTGACATGTAAAAAAAGGGATTTGAACGTCAAACAGAACGTATAAAGGAGCATCATCATCATCATCATCAAGAATATCTGTGACAACAACAAAAGGAGGAAGATGGTCTACTACACAGTAGCACATAAGTCATGTAGGGCACGGTGGCCATTTTGTTAGGACTGTAAGGCGCGGAGTATGGGTTCGAACCTCGACTGTGGCAGCTACTGTGTAGGACCTCTTAATCAAGCTCCTTTCTCACAGTTGCTCTGTCGTGTAGCATGCGCACTTCTGAACATTGTAAGGAGGGTAGTACTATCAAGATACAATCGTATTATATTTTGCATATGGAAACTGTATTGTGTAGGGTATACCCCTGGCAAGTGTATGCTTGCCTGTCTCTTTCTTGGCAAACTCGGCTGAGCTTAAATCGATGCCAAACTGTTTGTCAGAAGGTCAGAGATGATAGCTGTGACAAATTAAGAGTTGCTCCACCGAGAATACAGATGTCACGAAGATCAAGGCTTCGTAGTCACAAAAAGCCACGCTTGACTGCCCCACTCAAGGCTACACTAAGACTAGTGCGGCCGGGGGCAGTGATTAGTGATTACCCTCCAGTGGCCCATCTCATCTCTGACAGCCCACTGGACGACCACGCACACATTTATTTACCGAGGACCATCAAAACTGTTGACCGCGGGGTACTGCAACATCCTTAGCACCCACCCTAATGCAGGTCTGGCCGCACAGCACTTGAATCGATTCCATTTTAAATCATGTAAAAGCTTCGTCACGAATACTGGCGCGGCAATCGCGGACGTCCTAGTCTCTTACAGGTGAGGATTCTCTTGAAGGCGTTTCTAAAGTCTCGATTCAGATACGTGTAGATGCACGGATTGACGCCGGACGACAGGTACCCGAGCCACGTGAAGACGCCGAAGACCCCGGATGGAATGCGGCACGACTCGCACAGACCGTAGGTGAGGTTCGTGCAGAAGAATGGGAGCCAGAGCACGACGAAGGCCACGAACACCCAGATGAGGGTCCTCTCAGCGCGTCGTTCGCGGCTGTTGATCTTTACGGAACCTCCGCCGGAGACCAGCATGCTGATGTAGATGACGGACTTCGACCGCGACTTCTCCTTCTTCTTACTACTGGGCGGGGGAGGGTTTGACGGTGGTCCGTGGCGCAACCGTGACGGTCTGCCCCCCAACGATGGGGAGCAGCTCGCCTCCTGTTCGTCGGGCGTGGTGCTGTCGCGACCCTGCTGCGACGAACGGCGACCTCGGAAGGGAGACACGTGGAGGAGGTTCATCTCTGAGGATGCGGTCAACCCCGTCGCTGACCCTCTCTTCGGCGACGACTCGTGCTGCAGTTGTGAGGTACTGACCGCAGCTGAGCTGGTCAGCGATGCGGTCATCGCGTTGACGTCATCGTCATCGTCGTCATCGTCACCACCGCAGGGTGTCGCGTGGGATATCTGTATCGTCGGGGCGTTCGTGTCCACGTTGCACTCCGCGGTCGTCTCCCCGTCGGGTCTCCGTCGGTGTCGGCGCGACCGTCGGCTGGACCTCGGATGGAGGTTGGGAATGTTCTTTCGAAGGATCTGGATCGACCGGATGTCGGCGAAGATCATAACGGCCAGCGGAACGAAGAAGGAGACGAGGGACGAGTAGATGGCGAACGTCCGGTTGAAGAGTCCGCACGACTGAGCCCCGGCGCTTCCCGGATGTGAGATGAGCACGTGACTCGTGTTCGTTGCGCCTTGAATGGCGAACGGAACCGAAAGGGCGACCGCGATCAGCCAAGATGGCGCCACGAGCGCAGCCACGTGACGTATTTCCTGTGTGCTGCGCACGTGCAGCGGATTGGCTATTCCGTTGTATCGGTAGAGGGCGATGGCGCACAGGTGCATTATGGATGTCGTCGATAGGATGACGTCACTTCCTGTCCAGAATAGGCAGACGTATAGGCCGAGATTCCACTGTCCGGCGACCTACAACGAGAACTGAAAGCGCATTACAAAAGTTGGTGGCACAGAAGGGAGTGTCTCTTTGGGTATTCCTACTTGTAGATTTGCAATTCAAATTACATAAAAAAAAGTTGACACGATGCAGGACGACTTCCTACTGTAATCAAACCTGATACAATTCATCGGAGACCAACTAGAAAGTTGATCTTGCTGCTGCTCATGTATGTGTGTGTGCACTTGTTATAGCGCCCCATCAAGAATCTACTCAGAAGCGCTCCCGACTCCAGCGCGGACACTGAATCGGAGTTAGACGCCGATGTGCCTGTGCAATAACGGGTGAAGGACTTGCTCAAGGTCCCTACGTGGCGGTTGGAGGTGGATTCGAACCTATAACCTTCCGGCTCCAAGGCAACGAACACGCCCACTACTCTATCTCGCCACACAATGTCCCTATACTTAACTGTAAATGTTGAACACAGCTCAAGCGAATAGACATGTATGTAAATGTAGACCGTCGTGTTGTCATTACTATAGTGGCTAGTAAACGATGTCTAGTGGTTGCCATAACAACTTACATCACCCTCCCCTCCTCCAAGCTTGGGACTAGCACTACGATATAGTGGCAGTGAATTCGCAGTTCTTAATAGAGACGCTGTGATCAAAATAATAGGCTACCCGCCAAAGGTCCCATTACTAGACAGACAAAAATATTGTTTTGATATAAATGGAAAAAATTCAATCGGAATGAGAGAGACTTTCTTTAGACACAAGCCTAATGCCAAGAACGTGTGATTGACCACCAATGAGGCGTTTCCTGTAGTATGGACTATTAAATTCACATAAAACAGCAAGACTATCGAGACTAAACAAAGTGATTAGTATCCATACAACATTCTTTGCAAATCTGGACTATTAGAGTATACTGTATATCTACCTAGACATTTACATAGCGTTGTTAAAGGTCTCTCGACTGACTGAAGACCTCGTTATATACATGTTTAGTCTAAACAAAACAACGATATCACTCTGGGTTGACAGCATCATGACCGGGTGCTACCAAGAGCAGAATCAGATGAGGAAAACGTTTGTAAAACAAGTTGTATACATACTAATTACCTTGTTTAGTCTCAATAGTCTTGATTTCTTATGTGAATTTTATCTCTGATACTTGCTCACCGGAGTGCTGTTTTGCAACTGCATGGTCATATTAAAAATATACCTACATATTACTTACTTACTTACTTATCTCCATGAGTGATATGAATTTTATCTGGGATACTTGCTCACCAGAGTGCTGTTTTGGAACTAGAGAGATTAAAAATACACCTACATATTACTTACTTACTTACTTATCTCCATGAGTGATATCGTTGTTCCGTTTCGAGTGTTTAGACTTCAATATAAATTATGTCGAGGTTAAGTCACCGTTGCGTGGTCTTTGACAGCGCTATATAAACAAATGCCAAGCAGCGGAAGCAGCAATCAGAGTCAACTACCTCAGTATCCGGTTCATCGACCTCGATTCCCGTTCTCATTTCGTTCTGTTTACATTTTGATCTTTTTATATAGCGCTCCACACAAACGCAAATAGTCTGCTGCACTTCCGCTCCTATAAGCTTAGACACGAAAAACAATATTCCGAATGTACTGCTATATTTGTTGTACATATAATCAGTGACTTAATTTGGCAACACTTCAAACACATGGATGGGTCTTATTATAACAGTGATCTGTTACGAGTTCCGCGGTCTTCGTATACGTGGTCGGGTAGCTGTTCCTTCTCAGTCTCAGGACCGTCTGCTTAGAACATAAAAATCCCGAGATGAACATCGAAATTATATGCAATTAGGAAGCCAGTTCAAGGATCATCACGCTGTATCCATTTTATCCATAGGTCTATGGCTCTATGCGAACGTGGGCGTCCGCACACAGGGACAAGAGGGGCACTTGCCCCCTGGAAAATTGACACCTATTTTTCGAACTAGGCCTACTACTTTTGTGGTTTATCAAATTTCTTCGTATTGGAGAAGTAATGTTACTAGTGATGTACAAAGTGGAACTAAGAAATTTATGTTTAGAAACTTCTACAAAAGTAAACATGCTTTTAATTTTCTGCCTTGTACTTTTCAAGCTCTTGCCAAAAACTGTAGCCATGCCCACTGGGTTTTACCACTCTCACCGCTGCCCATGCAAATAGTATTGATTATGGTCTACTTTATTGGAGTCTCGGTGCAAGGCAACCTTTTACAACTGCACAAACTATTAATAAATTACATTAAGCTCAATGTAAAAATTTGAAATTTCACTAAAACAACTTGAAATTGCGTCGGAGAGACCTGCTTATTCGTCGGCGTTATGCATAGCCCCTGTATAAAATCAGAGGTGCAATAACCAGAACTTGAGTCCTTCTTACTGCCAGTACGGAATTATTATTATTATTATTATTATTATTGCTCTTTTATATAGTGCACCTTCAAAATAATCTACTCAGAAGCGCTCAGATCTACGGAATCTACGGAGTTCAAACGCAAACAAACTTTCAAAAGAGACTCATATTTTATCACTCCTTAGGATTTCTATCCAAGTCTCACCTGTTCAAGAGAATTCCTACCCCTACTCGTCTGATTATACGGATCCTCCAGGCTCCACCGTCCAATCCTAAATGACATCCACCTTAAGAACTACTCTGTCCCCTCTGCTCCTCTGGCAATCGGACACGAGCCTACTTCTGACTACCCTTTGACAGTGGCGGCGCTAGGGGGGGACTAGGGGGGGCTAAGCCCCCCATAAAAAGGGCATCCATTTTTTCCCCATGTAAAAATGAAATATTTGAACGATTTACACCTTTTAGTCCCCCACCAAATGAAGAGTAAAGGTACGCACGAGATTTGCCAGACAGTGAAAAGGACCGATTTCCAAGCTCAGATTTTGGTCGATGACTAAAAAAAGGTCATCAGAAATTTTGGCGACTGAAAACGGAAAATATTTCCCCGAAAATTCAGCCCCCCAAAAACGAAAATCCTGGCGCCGCCACTGCACTTTGAACAGCTAATTAACTCGACGAAGCGCTCGTCAATAAGCTGGTGCTTGTGATTGACTTTCGAGTGGTGCATTAGATGTTTAGAAATTACAACTAAAACATAAAAGTAACTAGATACAGCACTTGCTCCTGAAAAACTAACACCTATTTTTCAGTCATTTAATTATTCATTCATTCACGCTATGGACTTACTGCGATCCTACTTTCTAGCTGCTGCTTTTTGATTATTTAGCAAATTTCTTCGCACTGAAGAAACTATTCATAATAAAAACGTGAAACTGAGAAATATACATTACGAAACCTCAATGAAAAATACCCATGCATGTTCTTAATTTCCTGCTTTGGATGTTTCAACCTCTTGTTGCAAAAATTTCACCTTGACCGTCGTGTTTTGCCCCTCCTGCAAAAATTTCTGCGGGCGCCAATGTATGCAAAGCTCTTATAAAGTCCGAAAAAAATCAATGGAAACGTCTTTGTGGTGAATTACTCAGCATGTGAGTTTTAGTCGCATGGAAATGCATTCATTCCATCGAATGAACAATGAGATAAGAGGCCACACTCCTTATATATAGTCTCGTCCGTGTTATACCCATATTATCAGCATTAATGAAGCGTGTACTCTAGACGAGAAGCTGTGTATATGCCTCTGACTATTATACACAAATAGACAGCGTGAGCAATTTTCTACAGGTCACTTGCCCACTTATATTTACGCTGACCTAAATGTGACACATTCAGTTTACTGCAGAAGGGTAATAGGATTAACCCATCCAATTGTCATTCTCGGCATGCCAGTCTCATCATTCTCAATTGGCCGCGTTGTGCAACGCACGATATTTCTCGTGTGTCGCCCTTCGAATCTATCAAAGTCCTTGAGAGACGCGGGTTTACGAGACAACATCTCAATCAGTATTCCAGTTCTGCCGCCGCTTTTTCTATATGTATACTCTCCTCCCTTGCCGCTCCCGTTGCTCATATTTCTCTAAGGTCTCCGCCGTATAGACACCCTTTTCTAGTTTCCTCCTCTACCTCTTCCTCTTCCTTTTCATTCATTCATTCAGTCAGTCAGTCAGTCATTCATTCAGTCATTCAGTCAGTCATTCAGTCATTCAGTCATTCATTCGCTCATTCATTAATTCATTCATTATTTTAATTCATTCATTCAATCAATCATTCAATCAATCATTCATTCATTCATTCATCCATTAATTCATTCATTCATTCATTCATCATTCATTCATTCATTCAGTCATCCATTCATTCAGTCAGTCAGTCATTCATTCATCCATCCATCCATCCATCCATTCATTCATTCATTCATTAAGTCATTCAGTCATTCATTCAGTCATTCATTCAGTCATTCATTCAGTCAGTCGTTCGCTCGCTCGTTCATTCATTCATTCGTTCATTCTTTCTTTCAGTCAGTCGCTCGCTCGTTCGTTCGTTCGTACGTTCTTTCGTTGGTTCATTCGTTCGCTCGTTCGTTCGTTCATTCATTCAAGTATTCACATAGCACCTTTTCAAAGAAACCACTAATGCCAGTCATCAGTCTCTCAACAGAATCCATATAATTTATGCTCAATAATTGGTTGGCCAATACTCCTTTCTTTCCATCACCTCTCAGCTTACTCTGATCGTCAACTAATAGGCATATTTATCTTCTTCCCTCTCCTCCTTTTCTCTTTCTCCTCCTTCTCCTCATCCTCGTCGTAATCTCCCTTCCTATCCTCTTTTATCTCCTTCTCTTTCTCTTTATCCTCCTTCTTATCCTCTGCCTCTACTCCTTGTCCTCATTCTTCTCTCGTTTCTAATGCACAATTGCGCTTTCATTTTTTATTCGTGTTGTAACTAAAAACTATAGCCATCTCTCAACCTATCCTCTCGATAAACAAACTTACATCATCACCGACATAATGAATGAATTCATAAGCGCGATAAACGGTGTCGACCAGTTCTAAGCACCAAATCCAACTCATCCAATTGATTCACAATTTGTCAGTAATTCTGCTCTAAGAGAAGATAACGTTTTCGTTTAATCTATTCGCTCTCTTCACTTCCTTCCCATACCATTTCTTTTATCTCCTCTCCCTCCAACTGTCGCTCCATCATTCAACTCAATCCTCCTCCTCCTCTTCCTCCTCCTCCTTCTCCTCCTCCTCCTCCTCCTTCTCCTCCTCCTCCTCCTCATCTTTCCCGCTGTCTTACTATAGACTGGTTCCATGCAGAAGTGCAGCAGAGTCTTCCGGACTGGTGAATAAAACAGAAGATCTCGTTAGAAGTCGACGTGAGCAGCATAGCACGCCCAGTGAACATTGCTTTCGACATAATACACACGCTGCCGAAAAAATACTACCGCACTTCAAACATGATGGCATGACTGCGGTTGCGGAAACTGTGCAGATCCATAACCAGGGAATCAAAGATGGCACCAGCACAATGCCCCATCCATGCGTGTTACTATAGGCTGCCTGATGCGGAAGCTGGCGGAGTGAACTAGGTAGACATCTGTTCTGTTCTACATACATACATGCATACATACATACATACATACATACATACATACATACATACATACATACATACATACATACATACATACATACATACATACATACATACATACATACACACACACACATACATACATACATGCATACATACATACATACATACATACATACATACATACATACATACATACATACATACATACATAAATACATAACATACATACATACATACATACATACATACATACATACATACATACATACATACATACATACATACATGCATACATACATACATACATACATACATACATACATACATACATACATACATACATACATACATACATACATACATACATACATACATACATACATACATACATACATACATACATACATACATACATACATACATACATACATACATACATACATAGCCAGATGAATGTCAGAGAAAAGCGTCGACTCAACGCAAGGAACATTGTTAAATCTAGGCATCTCCGAGGGGGGAAAGTTCCCAGGAATGAAAACCAACCCAGAAAGAATCAAGACCTGTCGAAAAATTTGACAGGTCTTGCATACAGCGGTGTATACAGTGATGTGCCAAAAAGGTCATAAAATTTATGCGCACTGAATTATTTACTATCGGGAATTGAATGCTTATCGGAAATGTTAGAAAAAATACTTTAAACAAAGGTCGCTAGAAAACAATTGGCCGGACAAAGGGTGTCGTTTGTCTGTGTTTGCCTCAGCAGTTGCCGTCCGCCAAAAGCGGATGTTTGTTCTGACCTCCTCCCCAACCACCCGAAACCCGAGTTCCAATCCTTCGCAAAGCAAGAGATTAGAGCTTAAACACTGCGCAAGTAATCCAGCTTTAACTCCCACATTATCCGCAATGAACAAGGTCTACAATAGCCACACGATCTATATATGCTACACCTGAAGCTTAAATGGCGTTGCGTCCACTTAAATGGGCAGCGTGGGTGAGTAAGATCAATTCAAAGAAAAACGAAGAGGGTCGAGGTTGTAAAAAACCCCGTCTATTTACATAGCACTGCTCTCGCAGCACCATGCACCTTGAGAGACAAGCTCCACACCGCAGTACAAACAGACCAACCGCTTAATTGACCATGCCTACATCTTACGCATATGTCAATCAAATCACCAGATAGTACACGCGATTATTGCACGCACGCGCGGACCCAATAGACGACCGCTTCTTGCGCTTCTTGCGCTTCTTGCGCTTCTTCGATTGCCCGATGCAATTTCCCGTCTGCCAATGCGGCCACTGATTGCAATCGTGATTCACAGACTGATTGTGGAACTGATTGACACACTGGCCGTCTTTTCACGCACCACGCATGCAGAGGAAGCTGTTCCAGAATGATATTGTCAGCGGAACAGAGAAACGAAGAAAAGGAACGACATAAGGAACCGAGTCTTCATTCACGTGATAGTCGTAGTCATATTGGTAATGCAACGTATGGCTCATACTACTTAACCCAATTTATACCCAAGCTGTCATAGCATATAAAGAATTATAATGGAATATTATAGTACAGAATAACTTAATAAGATGGAATATAATGGCATAGAAGAGTATAGAATGAGATAGAATAGAATAGTATAGAATAGAGCAGTATAGATTAGAATAAGATAGTGAAAGTGGTGAGATTACATATAAGCTTAAGAGACATTACTGAACAGTGAACTCCCATTATTATTAAGCAGCCATATAATATTGCTAATTAAAATCAATTACTGATCAATGGTAATTTAATTTAATAAAATGACACGATAAGCAGAGTATAGAATAAGATAGAATAGTATTCACTCATTCATTCATTCAGAGCATTTATGTAGCGCTTCTTCAAGAAACTACTCAGAGGCGCTCACGCATCGTATGCATAGAATAAGATAGGGTAGAATAGTATGGAATAAGATAGAATAGCATAGAATAAGACAGAATAGAATAGATTAGAACAGAATGAAGTAGAACAGAATAGAATAAGATAGAACAGAACACAAAAGAATAGAATAGAATACTCTTTATCAAGCTACCAGTAATTGCAAGCCGCATTTTAGCTTACACAGAGATTCAAACATAGAAAAACATACAGAAGCGTCATCTCAAGCTGGTCATCAGTTCCTGTCACCAGCCATTTCGGCGGCCATGCATGCTGCGAATGAGTAATTTCAATTGTCCTCCGTCATTTGTCAAGTTCATTGCTGTCCTTAGTGTCAGTCCAAGAAATATTTTATGTCCTCATCTATGATTTATTACCCATCCAGGTTAGGTCCGGTCATTGTTTCTTTTGCCTTCGAATCCTGCAAGTAGTCGCGTAGCAATCGGCCAGCGGGCATTCTCTCTATGTATAAGCTTAATTATCTCCAAACCATATACATGTATGTAACAAAAAACGATGGAAAAGGAAACAACCGGAAAAGCGTCCTTTTATTTGAAAAATAAAGATAGAAACGACATAAAAGGAAACGGAAAATTATTTGACTTTGTTACATGATTACATCTTAAACTACATTTTTAACTTTAAAACCTTGTTTATGCAATTTTATCTTAATCGGAAAATGACAACTTTATTACTAGGCCAAAATTACGGTAAAAATGAAAGGAATTAATTGAAAGAAAAATTAAATTAAGTAAATAAAAACTGACAGTAAAAAATAAATAACGGTACAAAAAATATTTTACAAACTGAACAAAACGATACAAAAAAAGAAGAAAAACGACGTTTTTCGGACAAAAATAAAGAACAGCCTCTGTTTTGGGATACTTTGTATCCGGGGAGACTTCATATCTTCGTCCCTTCTAGAATATTTATTTGAATCTGAATAAAGGGCAGGTTGGAATGTTGTAATCTCACCCTCATATTCAGCAAGGCCCACTCCCATTTATTTTCTTGCAACATCTTCACTATCGAAATTGAACGTCGCGTAGTCTGAATCAGAGCCCTGCGCCGGCCGCGCCGCGCCGCCGCCGCCGACATTTAGTGGGCGCCGCCGCCGCCGATTTTTTGGGGTCGGCGCGCCGACGCCGCCGCCGCCGAAAATTTGTCGGCGCGCCGCCGATGCTACGTTGATCAGCTTATTTATTTTTGATGCATTTTCATCTCTTGCATGATTTCGAGAAAAAATGTTGCGTCAGTGCGAAATAGAATCTTTTTCTGATCTATTTTGATTTTTCCTGACACCACCGATTTTGCGTCAATGCAATGAAACCTATGATGATATCTATTCGTTTTGACATTTGGAAAAGAGCGCTTAACGTTTCAGCTGTTGTGGATTTTGTGATTCGATTTGAATTATTAGCAAAGAAGGTAAAAATAACTCCAGGCAGGCATAAGTGAATTGTTATGCCGTGTATGCCTTCTTGCCTGATAGTCTGACCATACGATAGGATTGCAAAGAACAGTCTGCCCTCTAGTACTAGGATACACGTTAGTATAATTTTGCAATGAAATGGCGCTCTGTAATTTTATGTAGACGATTGGTCGCGTCTGCAGACTTGCGATTCTTCTTGCCAGCCATTTACCGCCTAATTCATATTTTTCTCCAGTATCAAATTCCCACGCCGACCGTGACTTAACCTTTTATATTATAAGTGAAATGGGTAATCAAGCTTTCGAACATTAATAGGCCTGTCTATATGTGACCTATCTGACCCAAACCAGGCCCATGTCGCAGCACACACTTGAACAAAGGCAATGACCAAAACGTGAAGACTCAATTGTTCAATTTTTGTTTTTTGACAGAAAAGGATAAATAAATAATATGTTTGAAAAACCTATTTCTAATGATATTATTGTTGAATAACAACTTGAAGCGGTTTTTGTTTGAATAATTCAATGACTTTTCCAGAAAGTTTTTACTTTCCCACCATTATTCATTCATTCTGAGAATATATAAAAACCAAAGAATTTTTGGCGGGTCATATGGCAGGTCAATAGTAAAATAGGCAGGTAGCGCCGCCACTGCTTAAACGATTCTTTAGCTTCTATTATTAGGCAAGCTGGAGGCTTGAATTTGAAAACCCTGTCATGTGTTTTACAATCAAGCCTTTGTAGAATCTTGTAATTGAACGTCTATTCTGAGAATAATTGCTTCTCGTGAACATTAATTTAAGACCAGATAATTGCCAAAAATAATTGCTGAATTTATAATATAAGTTGCTTGTGTAACAACTATTAAACTATGCATGCGACACTGTAGCACTAACCTCACGACGCCACGCCACGCCACGCCGCGCCGCCGACGCTGACATTTCGAGGGCGCCGCCGCCGCCGATTTCTGTTGGTCGGCGCGCCGCCGCCGCCAACCAAAAATGACCGGCGCGCCGCCGCCGACACTCTCGAGTCGGCGCATGGCTCTGGTCTGAATTACTAGCTGACGACTGGGCGCTAACATTGACAGATAAAGTAGGCCTATAAGTAGTCTCAGTTTTGTTTAAATAACTGGAAACCGACCCGTATTGTCTTTTTATTCTAGGTTTTGTTTCTTGTTTTTTCATACGACTTTGTGCACCCGATCACTTTTGACGCCTCATGGGATCGTAGGGTTTGATATAATTTAATTTTTAAGATTAAAAACCTAAGCAGTCAACAATAAGACGACTATAATTAACGAAACAATTCTTCAGCTGTTGGCGTATTCAATCGAAAGATGTCACTATGTCAGTATTAGCCCATGGCATAGACATCGGGTCTATTATGGACATAAGCTACAAAACACAGAGCAGCTGACGGAATGCCGTTAAAAACCGAATTATCATCATCGTCGTCGTCGTCATCGTCGTCGTCATCATCATCATCATCATCATCATCATCATCATCATCATCATCATCAATCGTCGTCGTCATCGTCATCGTCGTCATCATCGTCATCGTCATCGTCGTCGTCGTCGTCGTTGTCGTCGTCGTCGTCATCAAAATCATCACCAAGAACCAAGGGACCAATGCCCCGGCTGCCCGCTACCATCCTCGTTATTCCTCGCCATTTTTGTCTTTCCAATTAGGCCGCATGTGTCAGGTCTTGTATTGGCGCTCCGCACCAGTCTGTCATGTTGTCCGGCCATTCCTTGTGTGGTCTACCCGTCCCGTTGACTCCTCCATTCTTCCGAACATCACCCTTTTTATTTCTCTGTCATCACTCATTCTGCATATGTGACCAAATAGCTCCAACTTCCTGGTTAATATTATCTGCGTATAAGGTTTTCTGCGGCTTCTATTTGCTCATATAGTTTTGAGTTTGTCCTTTTCTGCATTCATCCAAGTCTCATCAATTTTCTGTAGCATTTCCTCTCGAAGGCTAATATCTTTGACTCCATTTCTTTGGTTATTGTCCATGTTTCGCAACCATACAGCATACTGCTGAACACACAGGTTCTCAGTACTTCTAATTTTGTTTGTAGCTGTACGGATTTGCTCTTCTACACTTTATCCAATGCCTGTAGGGCTGTCATAGCCTTCGCGATCCTCGCCCAAAATTATATCCTCTTTCTTGTTGTCTAAGTCATGGGTTTTGATGCATCCTATAGATATGTAAATTTTTCTACATTCTCTATTTCGTTACCATCTATTTCCATCTTCCTAGGTAATTAATTCCTTTGCGCCAAACACCATCGTTTTGGTCTTCTCAAAATACATGACAAGACCATAGTCACCACACCTCTTTCCTTCATCAGTTATCCGCTAAAAATCGACTTTTATTAGTCGAAATAGACTTGATGCAGTCGTTGAAGTTGAATTAAGCCTGCCTGAACAAGTGCAATGAAATCATTAATAATTATTTTAAATTCCTTCCAGTAGCGAAAGTCTTGAGTTTAAAAATATAGTGTAAAAATAAAACTCGCCGGTGCTGCGGCATCCCCCCAATTAAGACTGCGGCGCCCTAGGCAGCTGCTTACTTTGCATATGCCTAAGACCGGCCCTGAACTCACCCGTTAAGTTGCTTTGTTTATTGGGAACAATAAACTAATTGAATTGAATTAAATTGAATTATCAATCTGGATGACACGCCACAACCCGTTACAATGCACATAAAATCAAAAACAAGCAGACAGTCAATATATCAGGGTCTGAAGGAAGAGTTTTAAAATATGCCTAAATGTTTAGTTGTTTGTAACTGATATCATGTACTAGATTTATTACTTATTGCCTCTGTAATTAAATTTTTTGCAGTTTTGCGGATCGTTTTTCTGTCTTTAAACCGCGCTGATTGTCGATTTTGCCCCGTTTTCTGACGCGTTTTCATGCTGTTGAGTTTTGCATCAGGGAATCCACAACGCTAAAAACTATCACCATTTCCTTGGAGTGGTTACGGAACTACACCACCAATGCACCGTGCATCATCCTTTCAACCGTTTTCAATTTAATTGATCTGGCATCTCTTGCTTTTCTTGTCGAGATTTTGGCATCTGTTCTTCAGCCTTGCTTCTGGACACCTCTATGCATGAGGACACACACACACACACACACATATATATATATATATATATATATATATATAATATTATATATATAAATAAATTATATATACATATATATATAAATTATATATATAGGGTCGTTATTTTATGTGTCAACATTTAGCAATTCTAAAAGTTATTGGATAGAACTTTAACCGTTTCTGTATACATGCTTGCTTAATATATCGTCTATGACACAAATTCAAATGAATGGAACAACAGTTCACCATTTGACCTTTGAATGATGCAATTTTGAGCTCAAATTATTGTGTCATGGGCGGAGGTGTAGTGGCTATGTTCGTTGCCTTGCAACCGAAGGGTTACAGGCTCGAATCCGCCTCAAGCCGCCGTGTATGGACTTCGGGCAAGTCCTTCACTCGCAGTTGCTCAGCGCTTCGGCGTGAGACTCTGATTCAGTGTCCGCGCTGTAGTTGGGAGCGCTTCTGAGTACCGGTAGCAATCTTGAACGGGCGCTATAACAAGTGCGCAAACATACATATACATCCACTAGTTAGTTTTGTGTCATTATGCATATGTAGCCTAACTTTTGCGCTCTGTTTATCTGTAAAGCTTCATCTGTTTCCTGGTGTAGCCTACTGTTGTTCCATCCAGTTGTTGTTGTGTCAAACTTTGCATTTATCTTGTTAGACAGTAAAATTATTTCCGATCTGCTGTGTTATAGACCTGTCCATCTTCATTGTCTATTCCACGAATTCTAATGATTCATCTGAAGTCCACTGGTTTCGTTTTCTTGGAAGATCTTCCGGTTACGTTGACGCATGATGCTTGTTTTCCCTTTCCAGCTTTTTCCACCGAGGTTTTGGTCAGTTCGGATTGTTAATCTGCACTCAACTCTCTATCTCGTTTTCGCTTTTGTTGTTGTCGGATACATTATTTAATACATGATGTACATTATTTATATAATATTATATATATATACATTATGTATACTATATATTATATACATTATGTATATAATATATTACATATATAATGATATACACACTCACTATCGACTGATATCTGTCGTGGAGATTGTCTTAAGTGGACGAAGTTATATGTTGCTGTCATTACCAGGTTGGCAGTCAGATGCCACGTTAAACCATCTGTCAGCACATTAAGCCATCTGTCTCAGAAGCCACATTAAGTCATCTGCCTAAGATGAAATCATTATTGATCATTTTGGCTGAATCATCTGGTCACGAAATTACACTTTCTCGCCAAGCATTTAAAGTGAAAGTAGACAAATTTAAGTCATTATTTAGTCAGACAACAGATATCATGCAGGTTTAGGCTACATTATGGACTCGTGCTTCGTCATTAGCGCACATTATACACACACACATGTGGACTCGTGGAGGTTTAAATCGGTACAGTATAGGCCTATACAGGAGATCACTGGTCTCATTGCATAGAAGGCTAAGGGGTGCATTGAACACTGAGTATACACCCCTCCCCATCTGACTGAATCCACCATAACATTTCCAATCCAAGGCGCATGTAAACCTGGTGACTAATGTCCTTTGATCTTCTCATCGACTTTAGGATCCTTGATAAAACACCTTCATCTTTCAGAGACTCGCTTCTACTGAACGTGAGCTGCATATAATATAAAAATTATAACAGATATGTTGTTCGTCTATTCAGTCGGCTGCGAAATATTCCGAATATCTCTGTGTGTCATCTTCTCTTGTCGATTTCTTGGCTCTTCTTTCAACAGAAAAATATCAATTTAGCCATTGGCTCTCTGTCAGTATTGGGAAACTGTTCATTGATCAACATTTACGATATGCGGCTTATAGCTTGAACTTGAAGGAGGGAAGGCATTCGTCATCGTGGTGGTGGTGGTGGTGGTGGTGGTGGTGGTGTTGTTGTTGGAGGCGGTGTTCGCTGGGCTGGTGGTAGAATATGATGAAATAAACAGATGACGATGAAGATGGTGATGATGATGATGATGATGATGATGATGATGATGATGACGACGACGATGATGACTAGGACGACGACGATGATGATGATGATGATGATGATGACGACGACGACGACGATGGTGGTGGTGATGATGATGATGATGATGATGATGATGATGATGATGATGATGGCGATGATGATGATGACGACGATGACGATGACGATGACGATGATGACGATGATGATGATGATGGTGATGATGATGATGATGACGACGACGATGATGGTGATGATGACGACGACGACGACGACGACGATGATGATGATGATGATGATGATGATGATGATGATGATGACGACGATGATGATGATAATAGTGATGATGATATTTCTGTGTAACTTGAATCTATACACATAAGATGAGAGTCATAATCATTTAAAATGTGCACCTTCGACGTTGCATGATCTTATTTCAATCTATTAATATCGGCAGCTGAGTAAATGAAAGCTCCGAATATAGTTGACGTTATTGGGAAGATATAATTCACGATATGTTTCCATTTCATGATAAAATAAACAGATGGCTGATCTATTTGTGGAGGGCTATAGGGTTCGAGACCATTCAGACAGCCATAGTTCATGCAATGAGCTTAAAGTACGGTTGAAAAAGATATTGAAGAGGAGGGAACCTATAAGTACAGATTTATGTTCATCAATAATGGATAATTTATCGTGGTCCGATGTTATCTGAAACAATCTGTCACCGAATATACGATCACCATGGGCGCCCGCTCATGAGGGCAAAGGGGGGGAGACACTTGCCCTTTGGCGCTAATACAACTGCTCTGATGCATACATGTATACAAGCTCTGCAGAGAGAGGCCTAAGGAACTACTCAAGGGGTCACGTCAACTTTCCAAGCCAGAACAGCTGGTAAAAAATTAAGAAATTTCTAAATGGGAGGGCCATGGCCAGATTGCCCCCCTGGATCCGCCCCTGTCCCCATGCATTGTATCGTTGTTCAACTTTCGTATTGCATTTCAGGGTTCAGAATTGGAAACATCTCTAGGCTTCCAATTGAACACCGTGTATAATTATAGGGATTATAGGCCAACCTGCCATGGGATTCTTTTTTCACCTTCATCGCCCAAAGTATTCTCATCACTCGAAATTGTTTGAATATGCATGCTAACTGGGGACATGACAACTGACTGCTCACTCAGCATGGAAGAATGAGCAAGCACAAGCAAACGTGACTAACCAATCAACCCCCCCACCCCCGCCCCCACCCCCCATGGATCACCGAGTCGCCTGTCACGACGAATATGATCCACAGTCAACCGATTTCTGACGGTTCAGCATTGCTGTGCAAACAGCATCATCATCAAATAGCGACAGGCCAATGCTCCCTCGCGCCGCTGTAGAGCAATGCATACACAGTAGTACAATGTACATTGTACGCTGGTACACGCGCTGTCGTTGTTCATCAGCAAAACCTCGTTTCAGTGACTGACAGCATTGGTGCCTCGTCTGATAAATAACGTTCGGAACTGGCAGAGCACGAACGGTGTGTAGGCGCTATAAGAAGAGGAATGAGACCCAATGGGGAAAAACGGGTGGCAAGGTCGTTTACACACCGACACATCGTCCCAGACAGATGTAGGCTAGAGCGGCGTCTAAGGTGCCTTGTTACAGTAGCCTACGTGTAAAGGCTTATGGTCTCCTTGGGTAGACAGACACGTTCACGAAGCAAGGAACAAATCAGAAGATCGCATATCGAGGCAACTGAGTAACTGCAGTTAATCAAGACAACAGCAACAACGCCTCAGAGAGCTACAGAAATGACCCGTGTGCTATATTATATTCACCTTCGTTTATCGATAACAAGAGATTAACAAACGGTATAAAGTTAATGTAAAGTGGACACATGCCTGAGTGTAATAAACAGAACACCCAAAAGCTGCCAACATTCCTTCGTAATCAATTTCACAAACTAGGAAGCGATAAACTCAGAAGGTGCCATAATTATATCCACACGCGATCAAGATTACTTATTAAAAGCAATGACTATAATTATGTGACATAAAAATTATAGACTTTCTGGAAATGTCTAGACGGCTTAAAAATGAATAATGCATTTTAGTGAATGAGTAATGGTCTCGTTCACAAACTACTGCAGAGAATCCAAGACAAGAGTGGAAGATATATAAACAACTCACATAATTATGTTACGAAAGAAAACACGAGCCAATGCGTTTGCAGTCGTCTGTCCACATTGAGAAAACTACGCAGTTGTCTTTGAACTACAAATTGGCCAGATTTAGAATGTACCGGAAAACGATGCCTCTGATTCATCCAGTATATTATCATGCACTGACGTGTGACAAGTGAATAATGATATTTATCATAATTATTCGCTGGTGAATTTATTGTATTTTACATGATAATAACCGTTGTATGTTCCTGCAAATGCGCTACAGAAGTTATCCTGCGATCTAGTAGAAATCGTGAAGCAAGAGTTCTTGCTCAATGCTCATACCGATAGTTCGACACACGAATTCATTAATTTTGAATGGTGCCTATTGATAGAATATTTTTTTAAATTCTGATAAATGTGGTCAGTGCGCAGTCCTCGGTACTAATCTTCGCGGCATGCCGCTGATGTAAAAAATCTTTTTATCGGAGAAGGCTAATTACAGAAGGAGTTCACTTGAGGTTGGAATAAAAGATATTTGGCTAATAGCATATATCTACAAGTTGTACAATGTTACCTGAGGCAGAATAGGTTACATTAATTTTTTGCAAGCAATATTATAGGCTACGCATGCCTGATGTATATGCCCAATTAACCATCTCTCTCTTCGGCTAGTTTTTGAAAATCCACAATGCGCTTCTATATCATTGCACTTCCACGTGTTAAACTTTGTTATGTTCCCATCGTAATGAATTGCCAGGGAATTCACTTTGGGGGCCGTCCATAAAGAGGGATTAGGGACAGTATCCTAGGGTTTAGAGGGTTAGGTAAATGGTTATGTTTTTAATTTTTTTTGTTCGAAAGTGTGACGTACTTTAGGGGGGGGTCCGAGATTTGTGACAGCTTGTGACAGGGGGGAGGGGGGATCAAAAATGGTCAAAAATAGCGGGACGTACTTTATGGACGGCCCCTTTGCTGTGTTCACTTGTTTTTGATACGACCGTTGCTGGTGGTATGCAAATATTCGCTTTATTTTCCTGGTGGCGCAATAAAAATCAAGTTTAAAAACCGTTGGATTAAGAAGTCTGTAGAGTGATCACTGATCAGCAAAAGAATTTAGCAAGACCAATGCTTCGTGCCTTCTCTGCTTCATTATAAAACAAATAACTCGCCCTGCATGCTCGCGCTACTCTGACATAGATCTATAGGTTCCAGGGCTTAAAGTGTGCCTGGACGGTCATGGACGGCGTCCATGCACTTGTTTTAAAATCTGAACGCCGTCCAGCCACTTATTGGCCATCACTCTGCGTTCGCGACCACACAACTTTGAACTGCCTAGAAAAGATGACTTTAATTTCATCTCTGGTGTTCTTTTTAAGACTGTTCGCAGTGCTAATTCTAAGAACTAGAAATTAATCTATCTTTCGCTTCCAGCCTGAATTCTGTGAACAATCGTTACTTCAGCCTATTTACTTCTTTAAAAATACTTTTTGTGTTTGTTTCATGTAATAAGTTGCGGTGTGTCAACTTAGTTTTTTCTTGAATAAACGAAGTATATGTATACAGACTAGAAAGGTAAGGGGCGTCCAGGCACTTATTTTGGAGAGGTAAGGGGCGTCCAGGCACTTATTTTGAAGAGGTAAGGGGCGTCCAGGCATTTATTTTGAAGAGGTAAGGGGCGTCCAGGCATTTATTTTTCCACACTTTAGGCATATAGGCTATAACAGGATATCAATAGGCGTATACCATAAAGATAAAGTGATTAGGCCCTACTTGGAATAACTTGGAATAGGGGCCTAGATGCCTTCACGAAATCATGCATGCATTAAAACATGCATATATACATAATTATACAAATATACATACACACATAGCCTATAGTCTGCAATTCCTGCATGGCAGAAGTGATTCTCTACGATCGAAATATAGGAAGTAGGAAATAGTATAATTAGAAAATGCTAAGAGATCACGTGTAGGCCTATGTTTGGCTGTAGGCCTATATATATATATATATATATATATGGCCTATTATATATAGAGAGAGTTATCGACTATATAATTATATATTATACCTCCTACCCAATCCTAATGGACTGATATCATAACCACCTACTAGTCAAACTGTCTTCGCTGTATTCAGCATAAAGATAGCAGCTGCTGAGCTGCAAATCGTTCATGTTAAAAGGTGCTATTGCTGGTTCTGGTGGACCTTAGCCCATATATCACCAAGAACGCGGAGTCTTTCCTGTTGCATATTAGAGCAATAATCACAAACGTTCATGCGTTGAGCGATCAATTAAGAAAACGACAAGTGCCAGGGTCTAATGTTTCAATTCTCCCAACATTCCAGCAACCTAGCAAAAAAATTCTGTGAGTTTCCATCTGGGACGATTCTAACGGGCATGGTTGCAAAATACATAGGAAAAGCAAATACAGAATTAGTTTTGAAAAATCGGAATTTTCACATTTGGGGATAAAACCTCCTAAAAACGTCCATGATGTCTACTCTGATTACGATAGATGAACTAGCCTGCCAACTCACCGTCGCTCATCATGAACTATATGTATATAGGATAAAGTGATGACTTAGAACAAAGAATGTCTTTATGAAAGCATACATATGATATGAAGTGTCTCCCTATAGGCACTACACATACATTAGTGTTGTAGGTTCATCTGTCTGGAATAGCCTGCATGCAGTTGGAGACTGTATAGCCTAGGTCTACACCTGTTACCTAGGATTTACTCATCAGTGTTAAACCTTTACAGGCTCCTTAGAACATTTCTGTATCACCGCGGTTGGTCGGTTGGACTGTGAGTGGCTCTGAATGAGCTTCTTGAAAGGGCGCTATGTAAATTCTCGAAATGATTGACTGAATGAATGAATGAATGCATAAGCTTATATGCAATGCATACAAACGTAAATCCTGATGCACGTCAAATTAATACATCACAATATTACAGGTTGTTGGTAAGGCATCAATAATTGAGCATTGCGTACCAAACACTGCGCTATAGAAGTTGTTTAATGCACAATGATAGAGGCAAACATATACATCAACATCAAGGATTGACAGTCCCCCAAAAGCGTGCTATCCATGTGATAATAGGGACTATACAACTGAGCACATTAACCCCACCCTTCACCCCATCAACACCATACTAAGATTATTTAAGCCATCGGCCAGATTGGTGCATTTCAGATTGGAGTCCTCGTGTGCAATATCCCTGCGACCGTGGCCTATAATTACCGGTGGGGTTTAAAGGATTTTTCAACACTGGTTCAGACAGCAGACATATATACATGTACACGCTCACTGTATACGAGAAATGCAAGGTTTTACCACCCCACCGACTCCCATACCAATACGCGTCAATTCTCCATAAATCTACAAGAGCTGTACATGTAATTTGGAGCGAACTTCCATCAAGCATTCGTCAGGTTTTTGATCTGCGATCGATAATAAATTATGCATATTAGGGGACCTACGTTTTTAC
>OX457046.1:25283124-25313124 GCA_949752735.1 Lumbricus terrestris
GACGTGATCTAAGTTTAGCCGAGAAATAGAATTATCTCCGTTCAGCAATGTTCGAGATAGGTCTATAGGTCTACTGATTACATCCGATTGCAATTGATTAAGATTTCTACCATCTGAGTCCCGTAACCATGGAGGCTGACAGAAGAGGGCCCGCAAAGATATTAATGCACCCGGGCCCGCAGTGCCCTTAATGCGGCCCTGCCCGTAACTCAAACATCAACAGAAACAAACAAATTAATCAACGCTAATACATTTACGATACATTTGTGGGGCGTGGTGGTGTAGTGGGTACGTTCGTTGCCTTGCAGCCGGAGGGTAGCAGGTTCGAACCCACCTCAAGCCGCCGTGTAGGGACCTTGGGCAAGTCCTTAACTCGCAATCGCTCAGCGCTTCGGCGTGAAGCTCAGATTCAGTGCCCGCGCTGTAGTCGGGAGTGCCTCTGAGTAGATTCTTGAAGTGGCGCTATAGCAAGTGCAAATACATTTAGATCTACAGAATGCATTGGTTTTTTACATGAACCAAATCACAAGAAACAAATAGAATCTTTCTTTTCCCTCTGGCTAGGATTAATCCCTCGCCGTGGAGGGGAATTAATCCTAGCCAGAAGGAAAAGACAGATTCTCTAGGAAACGAACAGAATGCACAGCCATAAATCTATAGGAATTGTAATCTGGGTCAAACTGGTAATAATATATATAGGACAGATGAGTTGCACTCGCATCAAGCTGTTGTCTGGTATAATACAGCTATCAATGATACCATCCATAAAAAAATTTCAACGATTCCTCGACTGCTATTGGTCGTTAACTCTATCGATTAATGCTTGAAAAGTCTGACAAATTGAATTGTTATCTTTAAGTCGCATGCTTCACTGTAAGATATATAAAGAGGTTATTACAAAAAAAGTAGGCCTATACGGCTGTTAAAAAATTTGGAATTGCTCAGCTATAGGCCTTTGGCGTGAAGGATGAAGATACAACACGCTGATATAATGAAAAATTATTTGGGGTATTGACATGTCGCGATCGGTTTTAGTAGCCTACACAGACATGGTAATAAGCATATAGGCTAATAAAATTCATAGAATTGATAAAAGCAGTCGAATGGTCAAAACACATTACATGCTGAATCCAAAATCGTTTGCATCATCCTATAATGTTGAAAGTTTTTCTCATCATCCCATCTGCCGGAGGGATAGAATATCCTCCCTCCTTCTTTCATCGTGTATCTTTTCTAACATATCTGTTCTTGTTCTTACATATCTGTTCTTACATATATGTTCTTACATATCAATCAATCAATCAATTCGCTTAATTGCAACCAGAAAACAAGATGGCATCAAAAACAGAAATGCTCTTACATATGTGTTCTTGCATATCTGTTCTTACATATCTGTTCTTACGTGTCTGTTCTTTCATATATGTTCTTACATATCTGCTCTTACATATCTGTTCTTACAAATCTGTTCTTACATGTCTGTTCTTACATATCTGTTTTTACATTTCTGTTCTTACATAACCTATCTGTTCTTAATATCTGTTCTTACATATATGTTCTCACATATATGTTTTTACATATCTGTTCCTACATATATGTTCTTGCATATCTGCTCTTACATATCTGTTCCTACATATATGTTCTTATATTTATCTGTTCTTGCATATCTGTCTCTTCTCAAATTCTATTTATTCTCTCGGGTTACTCGCACCGGAATTGCAACTGAATGCATGGTCTCTGCTATGAACGATGCTATATAAATTACAAATCACATTGCATAAAATGTGTTGTTTGTTTGAGTAGGCATGCGTGAAGGCTCTATGTATGTATTGCACCTGCGCATATAATATATATAAATATATATATATATATTTATATTTATATTTATATATATTTATATTTATAAATATATATATATATATATTTCTATATATTATATGCGCAGGTGCAATACATACATAGAGCCTTCACGCATGCCTACTCAAACAAACAACACATAAATATATATATATATATATATATATATATATTTCCGTCTGAATGGTAATTAAGTAAATAGGTAAGTAGTCTATTTTGCATCTTGTAAACACGCAGGCTTAAAAGTATCAAACCAATTTCACCGCTAATGCCAAGCATAAGAGCTATCAAAGTAAAAAATCCCCGAAAACGTTCACATAATTATCACATGGTCGTATCATTATAATTATCGAAATGATTACATAGACCATTCAAATATATGTCCACGGTTATTATATTAACCTGCGAAGATCGGACCCTCAAATTACTCGAACCTACAGTACGTTTGCTTTCAACTCTATAACTGGTTGAGTGTTATGAAGGCTTAAATATTTATCGTTGGACATAGCCGTTAGAAGGGATAGAGGACTTTGCATTTCATCAATCAATCAATAAATCAATCAATCAATCGCAAAAATTTATATAGTGTCCCGTCAAGAATTTTAGAATTTCCTCCCAACCCAGGTCTGGTCGAAATGAAAAATTTGGAGAAGATAACAGAAAGAAGAGCCAGCAAAGTCACGGGAAGTGAGCGGAGAGCCGCATGTACATGTAGGTCGTTCCAGATATTATAGCTGGACCCACCACGGAGAATACTCTTCTGTGTATGAGATATTTCTAGAGAAATGTAGGCTACGCATACTCATTACCAACATACCTTATCGTCAATCGAAGGATCCGTTCACTATTGTCCAAAACGCACAAGTGCTTTTACTCTCGGAACGATCCCAGAATTCCTGAACGCTTGTCGGCTATAGCCTACTGTAACACTCCACCGAAGAGAGCTCGCAATAAAAGCGCGATAATCAGCGTGTAGCCGGTAAAGCTGCGCGACACCAACCGTCAGAGATAAGGCAGAGACTTGAAAGCGACGTAATCCTTAGAAGCACGTATACCATCCTCGATGCTGTCAATTCGGATGCTGGCTATACCCACACGCACCCAGCAAGCCCCGTTGAGTCTTAGCCCCATAAAGACGAAAAGAGCCACGCGTTGCATATAACGTCTATAATAAATATATCACGATTCGTAGGCTATGCATAGAGATAAAGCGTCTAACGACCGCAGCGAGGTTTCCCGGTGCGTCTAGCAATTCAACAACGTTCCCTAGCACATGCTCGTTCGCTCGCTCCATTGATCACTGTATAAACTGCACTCGGGCTGTCGCCGTATACATGCATGCGTAACGCAAGGCTGCCAAAAATCAGACTGTGTAATTGGTGTTTTGAATCTTAAGCGCTCTGATGCTGTATCATTAGCGCAAAGATTCATATCGTAGGTTACACGCCTATGCGTCCAGGTATTTGCACGTCTATAGTGAACCGTCATAACATCGTCTTAGTAATGTAGCCATAAACCCTAACCATATTATGTGCTTAAAAACTGTTCTGTTTGGCCGTGCTGGAGTCGGGAGCGCCTCTGAGTAATTTCCTTGAAGAGGCGCTATATAAATACTTGAATGAATGAAAAAAGTGTTTGAATAGATGCTGCTGTTTTGTACAATTCGTATACTCGGCTTAGGCTTATACGTGATTAACGCTTACATTTTAAATGATATAGGCCTATAGTGACAATCTTGTATTTTGGTTCTCTTCAGTAATGAAACTCTATTATATTCGAGAAGAGCAATAAGAGATTGCCCATTTACAAATTGGCTCAATAGCTTATGCTACAAAGTGCGCCAATAGAGAGTTAAAATGGTTTGTGTCGCTAAATGTCTCTTCACTGGTCCTAAACTATTTGCCTAATTAGGCGACCTTGCTAGCGAAACAGCGTATTGCAAGGCCGTAGCTAGGGGGTGTTTTGGGTGTTTGAACACCTCCCGAAATGGAAAATGTGAAAAATAATAGAATGCATTTGCGAGCACATGATGTAGGCTAAAACCATGAAATAAAACTATGAAAACACCCTCGATATGAAAAAATGTTTTAAAACATAATTAATTAATTGGGATGACTAAAAAAAGGTCATCAGATTTTCTGGAAGGGAAATTGATGACTTTTTTTGAAGATTTCGGCCGGATGACTAAAAAAAGTCGTCAGTTTTTTGGGAAGGGAAATTGGTGAAACACCCCCGGAATCAAATCCTGGCTACGGTCTTGGCGTATTCCTTTGGCTTTTCACTTTGCCACTGCTTGCATAATTACTTTGCTTAGTTTGCTGTCTAAATGCTCTTGCTTGAAGATTGTCGATCATTAAAGGGTATTTGATTGATTTCATTGATTAGTAGAAAAATAGCAGACGAATTGCGTGTCTATTCAGGAAACCTAATCTCTGAGTTAAAGTTTTTCAAGTAGTAACAACGGGTTGCCACGAATAGGTTATTAAAAAAGACTGCGCGAAAATAAAATGGTCACGTATCTTGTATGCAGTGGCGGCGCTACGCCAGGACATGTCTACAAAAGTGTCTGGCGCCACCAGTGCTTGTATGTTTTGTAGCTGTCAATCTATCACTGTCAAACTGATTTACTTAGCATTCTGAATAGATCTGATTTTTTGGCATGCGTGAATATTGAATAACATACATACATAATGATCCATTAATCAGAATCGGACGTTACTTGCATAGGCGTACGGGACATTTCGGCAGGGGGGGGCAACAAAATTTGTTTGCCCGAAAAATCTGACGACCTTTTTTTTTTAGTCATCCGCCCAAAATTCTTAGGATTTCCCCGTCCGAAAAATCTGACGACTTTTTTACCCCTGCGCGCCCGAAAAATCCTCCCGTACCTGTTTTGCCCGAAAAAAATCCGAATTTTTTTGGCCCGTCCATTCCTCTTTTGCCCGAAAAACACACTTGCCCGAAATTTGGGGGGCATTTGCCCCCCTGCACCCCGTCTCGTACGCCTATGGTCACTTGTGAGCTGCTGCAAACTAAATTAATGGTCTCTATCGTATATAAGTAGAAAACGATCAAAACACGAAGGTAGAGCATGTGCCAGCTTTGCATTCTCCAATAATTAATTTTTCTAAACACTCGTGTGATTTTCGCCATCATTTTACACGTTAAATACGTGACGATAAGACTCTACAATTGAACTCTCACGCAGCAATTTACAGGAAGTTTCAGTAGTGACAAAATGGATCCCGATAGCTGGAATTATCTTTCCCATGTATTAGGCGGATGAAAATGAAAAAATTTCTCCGCTAGAATTCTGCCCCTCCCCCCCCCCAAAAAAAATAAAACAACCTGAAATCCTTGCGCGGCCACTGTGTGGCCTCTCTTCACCAAGATAAACTGTAAAGTAATGATCTGGTTCCGTCTGTCTATCATGTAATAATGTCCATATTGATGCTTTTAGCGGCGGCACTGTGTCATATCAAGGAGGATTAATGTCGCCCTCCTCCTTTCTCCAGGCTTGGGACTGGCACTGCCAAGGTACGAGCAGTGACGCTGTTCAATGCTAATGTTGACAAGTATCTCAATTGACACTAGCTTGGTCGTTAGTCATAATCATACTAAGAACAAAGAAATTGGGGTCAGAGGGGGGCAGAGAGAACAGAGGAGTCTTGCTTAGCGACGCCCTCCTCCTTTATCCAGGCTTGTGACTGGCATTGGCAGAGTGCGACCAGTGGCGGAGTTTTGCTTAGCGGGATTTGGGTTACTTTAAGACCTTCTTTTGCAGTGGCGGCTCCTGCGTGCTGTACAATAATATTTCAGTAGGTCTCGTCAGGGTATATAATGGGAGTTCTTCAGCAGGTCAAAGAAATTAAATGTAAAGACCATAATATTAAAAATTCTTCTCAATTTGTAGCTGGTCATACGGCAGTGCCAATAGTAAAATAGGCAGTGCGTCGAAGGCTTGCTTTGACATTATGGTGTCGCAGCCACTGTTCTCTTGAACTTCACTTCACAAATCACAATCTCATTCAGAAATCCATTACTATCCTTATTGTACATGTAATTGTTTTTTGTCTATAAAACATTTTTCAGTTGTTCATAAATCAATCAATAATGATCGATTGATTGATTGATTGCCGCATGTTTATGCATGGATAGTTGTTTCACGTTATAGAGCAACACCAGCTTCATGTGTCTTTGAATCCTTCTATCAATCCCTGCTTCAAGTTCGCTGTGCGTTTCTATCCTTATACCTGTCTCTGATACTCCCCCTCCCACTCTATTTCCATTTTACGTCTCACGTTTTTAATCTCTTTCACATCAATGATCTTCCATTCTCTCGTCTTAATCTATGGAATTATTGTCGCCTATAGAACGTGTTACAATCCTCTCTATTAAACGTATCTCACTTTCTCTCCTTTGCGGCTCTGCCAACAGAAGCCTATATACTGCTGGATCGGCTACAACGATTAGAGTCAAGGGCGGATACAGAAATTTCGAAGGGAGGAGGACAAAATTTTGGGAAAATTTGTTGATCTTTCGCCCGGAAAACTGATGACCTTTTGAAATGTAGGCTATACCATTTTCCCTGCCAAAGAAACTGATTATTTTAGTTATCTAGCCGAATTATCTGGAAAATATGCCGTTGAAAACCTGTTGAAACTAAGTAAGAGGCCACGTTCTGTGGGCGTTTCTCAATAGGGGGACATGGCCGAATTAGTCCCTCTGGATCCGTCACTGATTAGAGTGACTCAAGGGGCGCTTGTAATCCATCGTTTTATTTCAGGATCACGGTATTACATTTGACTCTTTTGACGATCTGATGTTGTTGGTCTACTAAACTTGAAATCGGAAAGAGATCAAGAATGGCATGAAGCAACCAATTTTGAATTAATGAAAGTTAGAAGAAAATCTTTGGAAACGCGTTAAAACAGCTCATGGATAGTTATAAAGTCATTCGAAATGCATAAATTTCTGCAAAAGTAAGAAGGAAGGCCTTTATATAGAGAGGTTGTTATTAAAAGTAGGTCTACGCCTGGTAAAAAATTTGTAATTGCTCAGCTATAGGCCTAGCGTAAAGGATGAAGATACGACACGCAGATACGCTGAAAAATTATTTGGCGAATTGAAATGTCGCGAGCAAGATAATAACAGATATGCTGAAAAATTGGGGGGGGGGCGAATTTACATGTCGCGATCAAGATGATAAGAGCCAAATCTTCCAAGCATCCAATAAGATATTTAGAATTGGTTTTGACATACCTGTCAATGTGTGCGGAACCCTAACATTAAAAGCGAACGCAGACAAGGAACTAGACTACCACGCAATTAGGTAACAGTACTGTCTAGTCTTGTATTACAGTCTTGTACACTTCTGAACAGGATCCCTACAGCGTGTACGTGAGGTTAAGCACATTCACTGCAGTGCAGACTTAATTATTCGTCGAACCCTGACACCCGTGTTGCAATTATCATTCGCGTGATCTGATCGGATCGTTAAAATGATTAGTTTTAATACGAGTCACCACCCATTAAATTCTCGGAAGTTTTTACCAGACAGGCGGAATAAAAATCTAATCATTACCGATTGGCTGAAGCATCCGGGAATTATGCACACGCCGAAGACCTACGCTCATGTAGCTGGAATAATTGGCAGTACACTAAAAACTTGGTATGAATCTTTTTGAAGCCAGCACCCGCGCTTAGATCTAACGATGTCTCGTGTTATTCCGAGTTTAGGTTATTTGGGAGGGGGACATGGACGTATGCAGGGCTTCTATCCCTATACATGGCGGGCGCAGCTTGCGCCTAGTGAAAAATAGGGGGAATCAGAAGACAGTCAAAAGTCACGTCGGTTGGGGGGGGGGGAAGGTCGGACATGGAGGGCAGCGTTCAATCTAGGCATCACTAAAGGAAGATAGTAAAGGAAGATCCCCTTAGAAAATACTTTCCCTCCATATAAATTTGGACAAAATGGCAGGCCTAATAGTTTTTAGCAAAATGTATACACTTTATACACTTTGAGTTTTTAGTTAGGCTACTATCTGCATTTTTGAATTACATGAACTGCTATAACAGCTATAATATACTATAAAAATTTCTCATTACATGATTATAATTATGTTTTTACTATTTTAATAAATAATACAATCATATTATAATTGGAAAAAAATGCTAATACAAATAATATTTTGCACAATGGCTTCTCTCCAATGTTATCTTTCAAATTTCAGACAGTCAAATTTGGTCCTTGCACACTTAGTAAAGCAACATCATTATTACGTGGGCTTACAATGTAGGACCTGCATTGTATTTCATTGTAATGCATTGTGCTCTAAAAATTCATGTAACGCCTCTCGAGTGCACACTGATCAGAGGCGCAAAGCATATGGCTGCCCAATTTTGGCAGCAATTCCTCCACTGAAACAGTAGAGTAATTTTGCTAAGAGGACAGCTTAAAATGCTGAAATTGCAATGCGGAAATCGCAAAAATTTCTTATGGGGACGGGCACATTCTCTCCCCATAACAGGTCCTTTCTCGGCGCTACACATGCTTCGGCGATCGTCTACTGGATGCTCGTTTGTCCCCTCCAAACAAACCTTCATCCCCATACTAGAGGAGGGCATGCGCTAGATTGTATTATATTGCATACATAGAGGAAGGCCGGTCCAGAAAAGGGGGGGAAGAAAATGGATTGCGCCAGGTTGCTTAAGGGGGATAGAAGCCCCTGGACGTA
Organism: Lumbricus terrestris; assembly: GCA_949752735.1. Taxonomy (NCBI): domain Eukaryota; kingdom Metazoa; phylum Annelida; class Clitellata; order Crassiclitellata; family Lumbricidae; genus Lumbricus; species Lumbricus terrestris. The sequence continues at coordinate 25,291,716 of OX457046.1, forward strand.
TGACTCAATCGCAACAAGGGAGGCACGAAACTCAGAAGGGTTGGGTTCGAAAACAGCTGCTGGCCCCCAGGGCTTTTTTAACGTGCAGTTCTACACAAAATGTGCAGTTCTAAATGGATTCGTGCAGTTGTAGAAGCACTTCCGTCACGTTCCGTGCAGTTAAAACTAGTAAAAATAGGTCATTTTCCTCAGATTGGGAGTAATTTACCATGGGGATGAGAAAGGAGAGAAGAGGATGTGCAGTTCTAAAAATTCCTTAAAAACAGCCCTGCTGGCCCCATAAAGTCTATTAAGCCTTTCATTCCATCCAAGGGGTGACTGCGAAATTAGCAGTAAGACAGATTGAAGTCAAATTTAATTTAAGGTAACCTAGCTTTAAAGACTGCCTTAAATTAAGTTGGACGCTTGCATGCTAAACTTGGTATCATCTGTTAGTACTTTAGCGTGTGATCTTCTAGTCAGTTTAAATTAACATACGAACTTTACAACATTCAATTGGCGACTAAATCTTGAAATCGAAATCCAGAATAGTGTCATACAAGAATTCACGTTCTAATTATACGCGGTAAAGAGCCTCCTGTGTACCGCAGCATACATGTAGATAGTGTCTGTTTTGCCTACAGTGATGTAAGTGGACATTAATTTAAAACTGACAAGTTACAGCACATCCTGTTTATTCATATTGTCCATATGTTATCTATTTCGCTCCTATTTCAGAATGCCTATCATCGCTAAAAACCTACTTCCTGATGTCAGTCATTTGTAGACGATGGGTACAAATAAACGGTTTCCATCGTCATCAGTAATTTTTTCAGAGTTCAGTGCTTCTCTTAGTGTTATCCAAATCTTGTATGGTTCCCATTCATGCCGTATTTCCAGCAAATGCTTATAGAAAACGCTATAGAACCATGACACAGTTGAAATATTTCTTTGTGTGCCATATATACTCCCTTCTTTTTCTCTATCTTCTGCAACTATCATCACTGCCCATTATCTCAGTAGGCTTCTCTATTATTTTACCATTGCATCTATAGAGCCTTCTTCAACTGTGTCATAGAGCTGTGGTTATAGATCATATAGTTCGCCCCTTTGTATATTCTTTCGTTGTATAAATCGTCCTCCTTGTTATTCAACGGCCAGTACTCGTGGCATCACGAATGAATAGTCTGCGTCACGACAGTTAATAGTCTCTCAAAATATTTCCATTATCGACATAAAATCTGTTAGACACTATATGCTGAGTACAACCAAATAGATTCATCCATCCATCCATCCATTCATCCATACATCCATCTATTTATTCATCCACATATCCATCCATACATCCATCCATCCATCCATCAGCTCATCTATCCGTTTATCCATCTGATCATCCGAAACTCTATCTTTTTATATATCTGTGTTCTAAATACATATGGACGCATTTGGGATCATATCGGTTACTATAATACACTTGGTTTCCCGAAGTACTGCTGCACTTTTACTTTGAAATAAAAAACGTCTTCCTTGAAGATGATAAAAAGCGCAATTTATTCTGTTATTACACAGGTATAGGCTACATGGTTCAGTTTGCAATCACGTGATGATGAAACATGGAACTGCCTAAACAAACATCACCAGTTATTCATAGATTCGAAATAAATCATTTAGATCCTGAAAATAATTTGTCTGTATATTTAAGATGTTTTATGCATGAGCTGAGATACTGCCAGAAGTAAGCACTCGCACGCACGCACGCATGCACGCAAATCTTTCAACCGCTCTGTGTTTTTTTTTCAATTAATCGCCAGGCTTTATATACTCTATTTGCATTTGCGATGACCTGGCATTTATCTGGCATCGTCATCGGAGTTCTGGTGTTGCCAGCAATAGTAACGATTAACGAAAGACTTAGAAAGAATGATGACAGGATCAGTGAGCAATTAGATTATTAGCCAAGGATCTGGCTCCAATGTTTCTGTCCGGCTAAAAATACGGATATTATATCCGCAGTGATAGAAATTGAATACTATTAGTGTAATCCATGCATTTAATTACGACGAATAATCTCCTTGATCTGCTAGCTCGATGCGCTGTCCACAGCCCTGGATTATCTCCTTCCTTTTAAGGAAATTGTCAATCTTACATTAGATATCGGAGCACGATCTTCTAGAGAGTGCTAGTCCTGTGACGCGGGGAGGAGGGGGTTCAAACCCCCCACTCAGGCGGTCAATGTATAGAGACCTAAAGCACGACTTTCACTCACGGTTGCTTTCCACCATCAATAATTATCTTTCTTATAGCCGTGTGTTCACTCTGGAGCTCCATCAAAAAGGCAATATCAAACACAGTTGCTTTGTATTGCATAAAAATACAGTTTCATTGTATTGCATAAATTGCAATTGCACTTTATTGCATAAATGCATTGTATTGTCTAAAAATACAGTTGCATTGTATTGCATCCAAATACATTTGCATTGCATTGTATAAAATAGTTGTATGGTATAGTATAAAAAAATACAGCTGCATTGTATTATATGAAAACAGCACAAAATGCAGCTGCATTGTATTGTTAAAAAATAATGTTGCATTGCATTGAATTAAAAAATGTAGTTGCACTGCATTGCATACGACACAGTTGCACCGTATTGCATAAAAAAACAGCTGCAATGTATTATATAAAAATGCAATTATTGCAATGTTTTGTATTCGAATTGCATGTATAGAAAAACGTTCGTTCGCGAGAGACTTTATTTTTGTGAATTGTTGCAATGTTGTCATTTTCGTTGGCTCGAAATTGGTGAATATTGGTTCTTGCACTAGGATGGATCCAAAGGCGTAGGGGACATTTCGGTAGTGGAGGGGGGACAAATATTTTTACTTTTGCCCGAAAAGTATACTTTAAATTTTTGGCGGACCGCGAGTCATCTACCAAATTTTCTGATGACTTTTTTAGTCATTTTGATTTCCCACCGAAAAATAACTGATGACCTTTTTTAGTCATTTCGTACAAATCTTTAGGAAATACAGCTGTTTTGCCCTTGCGTGCCCGAAAAATCCTCCCATGCCTGTTTGCCCCCACAAAGGTTCGTCCGCCCATTCCTGTTTTGCCCGAAAAACGCACTTGCCCGAAATTGGGGAGTGATTTGCCTCCTCTGTATCCCTGCCTCCTACGCCTATGGATGGATCTATGACCAGCTTCGATAGGAGAAAGAATTATTAGGATGATTGTGCTTATGTGGATTATTCGAATGATTATTTATTTATCCATGGGCGTCTGCAGATTTTTGCAGGTGGAACAAAACACAGAGGGTCACGATTAGATGTATTGGCATGAGTTAGATGAATGCAAAACAGGAATTTAAGAAGATGGGTAATTTTCACGGATGTTTCCAAATTCACTCATATCAGAGATTTTAAGATTTGTTTAGCACACATTCAAGACCGTCTACTCAGAAGCGCTCCCGACACAGCCACGGCTAAAAAGAGCAGTCTTAAGAGCAGAGTAGAACGTGGTCTCAAGGGCTCATAAGGCATCAGACGTAGTTCTACAGGGTGCTGCCATTAAATGTAGATTTCTCACTTTTTCACTTTCTGTGTCATTGGTATCATCAGTGCTTAAGTGCGAAGTGATTAATTTTGTTAAAAACCAAGAGCAGTCGTCGAAAGATGTTGTGTCGATTTTCCACGGCTGCAAGTAACCATTCTTGGTCCGATGTGCAAATGCCGAAACAAAAGAAAACGAACTGCACAACCAGCAATTTTAATCTAGCGCGCCCTTTGGACAGTGGCGGCGAAAGGATTTCAGTTTGGGGGGGGGCTGAATCTACGGGGAGAAAATTTTCCCTGTTCAGTCGCCAAAATTTCTGACGACCTTTTTAGTCATTTGGCCAAAGTCTGAAGAAAATTTTCTATTTCAACCGTCAAAATTTCTGACTTTTTTAGTCATTTAGTCGAAATCTTGGTAAATGATCTTTTTCATTCCGCCAAACTGTAAACTGTCTGACAAACCTCGTGCATACGTTTGCGTTTAAGTTTTTAGGTGGCGAATCATGCAAATATTTCATTTTTATATGAAAAAAACTGATGGCCTTTTTTGGGAGGCTTAGTTCCCCCTATACCCCCTAGCGCCGCTACTGCCTTAAGGAGCGAAAATTTTATGCGAATTTTTTTAGCCTCACTTCATGAACTTACCAAAAAACTTACCAAAATAGACAATGTAGGCTAGCTTATTTTTCACTGCACAACCCCTTCGTTCCGTTCTGGTCCACCGTGATAAATTACCCCAAATCGACTGACTGGATATTCAGAATTTTCACGCACAAGTTTTCCTGTTGCCTACAACTGCACAAATTAATTTACAAATGCACATTATGTGCAAATGTGCGCGTTAAAAAATCCCTGATTTGTAACTGGGTGTCGCATGGGCGGAGTTTGGTTTCCGTTCTTGGAGGGGCTAAAGCCTTCTTGGGGGGGCTAAGCCCGGGAAAAGATATCATTTACACGGTAAAAATGAATCTGGGTCTTTTTGGGGGGCTTAGCCCCCAGCCCCTGATAAACTCCGCCCATGGGGTGCCGCAAGACAACATCTGCTTGCAATGCTCCCGGTAAACTTGAAATGGCGGCTTGATTTCAGTGCACTCAATTTGTCTTTTTCATTTTATATATTCAATTTATAACCTACGCTAATTATGGTCGATACTAATCTGGCCCATAATCTAATAAAGTCTGACCTTACCGATAGTCAATAGTAATAGTCTCGTCGCCTATGTTTTAATCTAAGGGCTAGTGCATACTAATCCCGTTGACCAAAAAATTATGGTCAATACTAATCTAGCCTAATCTAATAAAGTCTGACCTTATCGATAGTCCATTTAATAGTCTCGTCTGCTGTATTTTAATCTAAAAGCCAGTGCATGATAACCCCGTTGGCAATATGACACACGGCGAATGCATCGATATATTTTTCAAGAAGTCGATGTAGGCTAAATATACACTATGCGTGCTGATTCATCGATAAATAATTAATTTGTGGGGTGGTGGTGGTATAGCGGGTATGTTCGTCGCCTTACAGTCAAAGGGTTGCAGGTTCGAATCCACCTCAAGTCGCCGCGTAGGGACCTTAGACAAGTCCTTCACTCGCAATTGCTCAGCGCTTCGGCGTGAAACTCCGATGCAGTGTCCGCTCTGTAGTCGGGAGCGCCTCTGAGTAGAGAGAGCTTGAAGTGGCGCTATAGCAAGTGCACATACAAGCAAAAAACAAATAAAATAATCAAATTCAATCGATACAGCAGTCTTCTCGGTCACGTGACAAAAAAATATCCCGTACGAAAGTGCAAACTGGAGAATTTTTATAACGTCAATACCCGTGAATAAGAGAATGTCACCGGTCGACGACGGGTGATCTAACCGAGCAGGTCACCGAGGACTAGTGATCTAAGCGAGCAGGTCACCGACCCGTCTGGTGATCTAAGAGAGCAGGTCAGCGCCACTCATCTGATTCCAATAGATTTTACCATGCCTATTAGCGTCGTCGACTTCGCGTTCGTCACCTCTTGGTGGCTTCGCTTGATCTACATGTAAGTCCACGAGGGGTCGAGTGTTTTCGGTGCGTAGCCGTTCACCTTCCTTTAGAAGTGGACCTAAGTCTGTCGTTCATGAAGCATTGCGTTGGTGGTCTTCCCTTGCAAGTTCAGTGACAGGTCGGCCACTCAATGACCTTTCCTGTCGTCCCTGGAAAAGTCCTGGAATAGTCTCCTCTGACGTCATTACTCGACGCAACCTGAACCGCTAATCCCGTCTCTAAGGCGAGGATTATCTCGGATTAGGACGGGATTAGCGAACGCCGAGCGTGTTACTCTACTTAGCTACTTTATCTGTATATTTGCATCAGTCTCTGTATCTGGTTTTATGTCTCTCTCTCTCTGTTTCCCTTCAAGTTGTTGCGTCAACCGGTAAACAGAATTGATGTCATACGTTTCAGTGTGACTTAGTAGACGAGGGCAAAATGGTTACCAACAAGAAAAACATCGTTTCATAGTCATATCTGTTTGTTTGTATGTGCACTTGTTATAGCGCCTCTTCAAGCACGCTACTCAAAGGCACTCCAGACTGCAGAGCGGACACTGCATCGGAGTCTTACGCCGAAGGGCTGAGCAATTGCGAGTGAAGGACTTGCCCAAGGTTCCTACGTGGCGACTTGAGAAGGATTCGAACCTCGAACCTTCCGGCTTCAAGGCAAAGACGCCACCACTACACCACCGCGCCACACAATGAAGGATTCAACTCGAGTCGAAACAACGAAATTAAAGTCAATAATGTTGAGAATTAAATTGATAATTTCAACTATGAAATGCAATCTGTATAGCAGACTTATTAGAACACAAAGGAGGCGTCATGGTCTCGGCGAATATTCACAGCCAAGAGGAACCTACATTATTAATTTATTATGCAGGAACGAAATTATTCAAATTCCGAAGAAGCTTATTAGCGCTGTGAATAAGACCTCTGTAAGCACAGTGAAGTATAATGCAATACAAAGTTTAACGTTTGAGTATTTGACAGTCTATATATATATATATAGACTGTCAAATATATATATATATAAACTGTTCGGTCAGCTTAGATATCCATTCTCTCCATGTATGCAGATAGGTAAACAAGCAAGTCTTGTACTACAGTACGTCATGACCATCACTGCACAAGTGGGGCGCAGTGGTGTAGTGGTGGCGTCTCTGCCTTGAAGCTTATGAGTCAACAAGCAATGATCAACCAATTAGGCTATTTAACAAATAATTTAGCAGATTTATACAGACCGAGTGCTGAGGGAAAATTATATTCAGTTCGATTTGGTAGAGATGTTAAAAGGTTTTGCCATTGGATTGCTCGAAATTAAAGAGATTTCGTTGGATTTCGTGTCCACGAAAGCTTGAAGGCAATTCTGCGACGCTTAGAATTTATTTAATTATTTTTATTTATCCATTTCTATAGCGCCCCTTTATGCTCACTACTCAGAGGCGCTACCGACTACAGCGCTGACACTGCATCGGAGTTTCACGCCGAAGCGCACGAGCAATTGCGAGTGAAGGACTTGCTCAAGGTCCCTTCGCGGCGGCTTGAGGTGAATTCGAACCTGGAACCCTCCGGCTCCAAGGTACCGACGCCACCACAATACACCACCGCGTCCCACAAATTATGATTGTATGTACAACGCATGCAACAATATGTACATATATTTATATGGTCATTTATATAGCGTCAGAGAATCACGAAGGATTCAACGTATACGCAGGTATACGCTATACCATACCAAAAATAGTTTCTCATGCTTTCATCTTTGCCTTATATACTGCGACTCCAGCTGTCGGCGATGATTCACAGAACGTCATAACTATTAATATGTTTCCCGGACGTTAATGGAAAACCTTCCGCTTGACTTTGACCGAAGTATAGGCTACTATCGATTTGAAATCGTTGTGACGCAATAGCATGACGCTGCCACACATACTGGACGACTATACCCAGCTTAAATATATACCAGCTAATCCCCTTCCACATTACACTCCGTCGGGCTTCAAGTACCGTCCTTCTACCTTTACGATGCATTATATGGCGATCTGTTCGGTACACTTCCAATATAGGCAGCACTTCATAAAATTAATGATTCTGGTGGAGACCGTTCATCAGCGCCACCAGAGCAGTATAACATGTACCCAGTGACGTCCAGTTTTTATAGTAAACTAAACAGACCATAGCTGCTGCTGTATACTTTCAGAAATTGCTAGGTTATATATAGGTTACACCTTTGACAGATTTAATTGGCGGCTGTGCATCAAATTGCGATTAGCAATGGAATTAAAAAATATACTTTCTTGCCAACTAATTAATACTTTAATTATAACTTGTGTTATACCATGTTCTGTATAATTACGTTTATTGTGGGATCAATAAATAATTTTGAATTTGAATTTTGAATACTTACTCGTTTATAGTTGGTTATCGTTCATGTTAAGTCACGGCTTTACAAGGAACTCTGCTTTATTAGTTTAGTAAGGTTTCTAAACAGATTTTTCTCTGTTGCATAGGCCCTATTTTAGGACAGGCTGGCCTTGCACGATGCTGATTTAATTGTAAGCAAATTCAAATGTATCTTGTGTAGCCTATATACACGTAAATCAAATTTGACGCAAGAAAGGTAAAAAAACACAAGTCGCTTTCCTATTTTCCGATCTCCATATTTTCCTATTTTCCTACTTTCCCATTTTTCCACTTTGCTCCGTGTGCAAAATACGGAAGGTCACAGGTAAGCTAATGCAGTGGTTCCCAACCTTTTTGACTGTCGGGCCACTTTTTTCAGTTGGAGGACACGAGGGCCACTTTTTCTTAGTTGAAGGACATTAAGGGGCCACAAGGCTAAAATTTAATTAACTAGAGGCGTATAAAATTGTTATAATTGAATTAAAATAGAATGTTTGGTGCGATTTATTAACGTCCAAATAAAATAAATTGTAGTAGAAAAGAATTATATATTCTATCATGTCCAAATTGTCAATTTTTACATAAATTTTTCTTAATTCATTGAGGTGCTGCGGGCCATTTTTGTAGGCCATGCGGGCCACTTTTGGCCCGCGGGCCACGGGTTGGGAACCGCTGAGCTAATGCAATGTAAGGTGATGCAGTCGTTAATTGAATGCGTGATTCTTTAAGCAATATCATGGAATGAGCCGTCGATTCGACGGATCTCGTCATCAACTCATCATCAGTGAGTCTTTCTGTGTGAGAATAGACCAATCCGTGAAGCGCACACACGGCCACAGATGTCACACGGGAACTGTCCACCCGCCATTTGTTGTAGCTGCATCAGGTTAACTGCGTTAGCTTTGCGCCTACGTCGTTTCTCCATCGCATCCTCCATCCTCTGCTGTTCAAAATCCGCCACTCCAGTCCGACAAAGCCTGCGCCATCCGATTCTGTCCATCACATCGGCCTCAAACTGTACACTTCTGAGACCGCAAGCTGTGAGATGCATCTTGAGGTCGTCCTTGTATCTCTTGAATGGTGCACCATGGGACCGCGATCCACGGACAGTTGCTAGGTGAACTTTAGTCTTAGACTGCAAACGCCGTAGATTGAATACATGGTACACTGCCGTCTGCGCGGAATAGTATTGGGATGCCCTTATCACAGTCCTTGAATGCTACATATAGCATCATGGAAAAGAATATGCTGAATAGGAGTGGAGCAAGTACACATCCCTGCTTGGTCCCGTTTGTGACAGGGAATGGCAGCAATTGCTCCCCTGCTTCCTGGACTCGAGCCGTCATATCATCATGAAAGGACTTGATGATATTGATGAACTTCGCTGGACACCCAATTTTTGCAAGAATCTTCCATAGTCCGCTCCTGCTGACAGAGTCAAAGGCCTTCGTCAGGTCGATGAATACTGCAAACAGTTCTTGTTGCTGCTCCCTACACTTCTCCTGCATTTGCCGAGCTGTGAATATCATGTCGGTTGTGCCCCTGCCAGACCGGAATCCACACTGACTCTCAGGGATTATCCCATACCTGGTGACATGAACAGATAATCTGTTGACCAGGAGTCTGGCTAGTATCTTATACCCGCCACAGACAGGAGGGATATACATACCCCTGTGGTCATCACAGAAGGCTCGGTCACCTTTACGCTTAAACAGGTGCATGACAAGAGAATCTCTGAAGTCCCGCGGTACCACTTCTTCTCGCCATAATTATCTTGGTGAATAGCGTTTGCAGCCGGTGTCACGAAATAGAGTATTCCCCCGTATTAATTGTATCCCCCCCAAATTAGAAAAAGTCGAAGAAACCGCTTCCGCGTGTATTTTGTTTTGCAAATTGATTTTCAACTGCTTTGTTTTGAAAAATGTCTCTAACAGGTATGTTTATTCCTACTAGATAATTTGTTTTGCCCTGTTTTTAGACCACTTAAAACATTTAAAACACAAAAAAACACTCAGAGTCACTAAATAAATTCGAGTTGCCTTTATCTGAGCATTGCCTAGGATACTTAAAACAATTAGAGTCACTTAAAATTTTTATTACGGCATACATTTTTTTATTATGCGCATTTTTCAAAAAAGGGGATAGAATGGTTTATCCCTCCGGATAGTATAGACCGGTTAATTCCATCCGGGGGATAGATTAATTCATCCCCCGGATAGCTTTCAGGGGGGATACTCCGTTTCGTGTCACCGGCGCGCAATCTGCTCTCCGCAGCACTTGTGGATTTCTGATGGTATCGCGTCTTCCTCAGGAGCTTTACCACTTGACATCTGCTTAACGGCGCAGTGCACTTGGGCACTTTAAGCAATATAATACGGTACTAATGCACAGGTCCTTCATCTAATGCATATGGTATTGATCTATAGATTGCCCTGTGACACTGTGATAGTGCTGGGAGCACTTCAGTAATCGGCTAAAGTGGCACAGAAAGGAACTTTAGACTATTAACAGGTGAATGATGAATTACTCTTTGAATGTGTGCGTGCTTGCAGGCTATTGTAGTGTTTTGTATTTGTATGTGCACTTGTTATAGCGCCCCTTCAAGCTCTCTCTCTACTCAGAGGCGCTCCCGAATGCAGAGCGGACACTGCATCGGAGTTTCACGCCGAAGCGCTGAGCAATTGTGAGTGAAGGACTTGCCCAAGGTCCTTACGCGGCGGGGTGGATTCGAACCTCGAACCTTCCGGTTTCAAGGCAATGACGCCACCCCTACACCACAGCGCCTCACATTGCATTGTATTGTATTGCATTGTATCTGACCATTTATAAAGCGCTTTCGCAGCAAGAGCCTTTCAGAAGCGCACCCAGTACGTGCATCCTCAGGGGAAAAGGCAGTTGTTTTGCGGTGAGAGAAAGATGTCGAACGGCTACCATAGAAGATGACAGAGCGAACTGTTGGGCAAAGTCCATAGGGTGAGGCCTAAGCATACTATGAATGTATGTATGCGTGTATGAATGTGTATGTATTGTATTAAACGTAGCATGCATGTGTGTACATGTGTGCACGTATACATATATAGTACGTATAGCCCTCATAATTATATAGGCCTATGTAATTATGTATGCATGCATTATGTATGGAATTCATGCAATGCACTTCTAGAAAGGCGTTGAAACATGAATGACAGGTCTGAACGCTCTACAGCATGCACAGCGCATCACTTTATAGAAATTAGACAAATTGGAAAGCTTCTTTCCCTGAGAGCAACAATCGCAGCCTAAAGTCGTCCTACCTTCCTTCCGTCTGGCCGTCTGCTCCCGGTGGAAAATAATCTCTCGGTAAAATCACCAGAACCTCAACTGATTGAACCAACCCATACACAGACCGAACTGAGGTCACGAACTCTGCCAGAATACTCACAATGGATGGACGAGTCGCAAATCAAAGGACGGCAAGTCGGTAACAATTGCCTCACATCTGAAGGCAAGTAGGCAACAATAAATTGCCTCGCATCTGCAGCATTGTCTCGATTCGTGGTTGCCATCTCAACAGCACACAAGGCAATTTTTCGTAAATATAGACCAGCGTCTGATTAATTAATATTTGCTTCAATCTGTATTTCTCGACGCTCCTTAAAGCTGCCAAAAGCCTGCGTTTTTTAAACGCAAACATTTGACCGTTTGGATCGACGTATACATGTACGCCATCGTCAAATCTAATATTGGAAACGTATAGGCACTTGGACGAAAGCTGCCTCTGCAGCTGCTGCAGCTGTTACTGCTGCTGCTGCTGCTGCTGCTGCTGCTGCTGCTGCTGTAGGTCCGTATACGTTCTTTCGTTTGCATCTCTCACCAAAGGATGCTACGAGAATGGTTCAATCTGGCGTGGAACTTTTTGTTACAATCAACGGCAAATTGTTCGATCGATCCGTGGCTTCCCGATCCTTAATTGATATTTATACCTAAATTAACACTGACCCTCTTCTGACCATGCAAGGTTGCCAGATTTCGGAAATGTAGCGAGATCAGTGATCACGTCAGAAAGCAGCCTCAAAGTCTCGAGATGAGTAATGAAGGCCAACAAATTTTTACTGCCGTGTGGGCTATGGTCATTAAAGACGTACTTTATTGGTTTGTTAGTCACGCCACAAGACACGTGATGGAGCCATCGATATAAAAATACATTTTGATGGCAGACTGCCTGGTTCATGCCTAGACTCTGCATGGTCCGTATGCCAAAGAACATGATTTGTTATTATATGAGCAATATAAAGTCAAGTTATGAGAATTCACAGTGTCACTGTTGCGACCTCATAGCAATTTAAAGGAGCCCAAAATATCGCGAGTTCGGGATAACGAATTTTTCAGTCGAGATCGCATTGAAAAGTAGCCCAACTCACGCTTTTCGTCCTGACCCGGCAACCATGCTATTGATAACGTACATGTACGTCTGTTTTAAAAGTATCATTGAAACTACGCAAGCATAGAATGGCAGTTCTGTGAGATCTTGTGCGTCTTTGTGCTTCTAGACACTTGTGTCTAGAGAACATAATGGGTTAAAATAGAGCATGTAATGAGCGCGTGCAGTTCATCATTAAACTCGATTTTTTTTCTTGGGCATTGGGACAAAATTGGCCAATGTGATTTCGTGCCAATTAAAAAAACCGGCGAATATGAAATCTTCAATCAGTGGTCGCATCGGCAAATTATCACCTGAGCATTATATAATACATGTACCAATCCATGCAGCATATTCATGAATTCCGATAGGGAACTAATGACCATTGTAAACCTAAGCATCGTAATTAAACGCAAAAACTAGCCTACATATACATTGGGGCACGCCAACATTTCAATTTCCGACATCATTATTATTTTCATTTTATTATTATTATTATTATTATTATTATTATTATTATTATTATTATTATTATTATTATTATTATTATCATTAGGCCTATTATTATTATTATTATTATTATTATTATTATTATCATCATTATTATTATTATCATTATTATTATTATTATTATTATTATTATTATTATATAATGGTTATAATAATAATAATGATAATAACAATAATCATCCCCATCATCATCGATCGATCAGCCCCTCCTTCTTCTCCTCCACCTCCTCCCTCAGACTGTTACCGCATTGGAACCTTGATCAAGTCTTTTGACTGCATGTCGTCGCTCATTTCTATTGAATGCTGCCTGGTCATTAGATATATCTGCGCTTAGATAATTATAATAATTATTACTAGTAATTAATTACATGTACGTCTCCCGAATAAAACTTGATGGTCGAACTATTTTTTACGCTACAAATGACCCCTTCCGTTTTCAGCTTGATAAGTCAGGAGTCCTTTCATTAGCATAAACAGTAATAATAATAAAAAAATAATTTAAATACTAATAATAATATTAATAATAGTATTTTTAATAATGACAATAATAACAATAATAATGATCATGATAATGATGATGATAATAATAGTAATAATCATAATAATAATAATAATAATAATAATAATAATAATAATAATAATAATAATAATAATAATAATAATAATAATAATAATAATAATAATAATAATAATAAGAAGAAGAAGAAGAAGAAGAAGAAGAAGAAGAATAATAACAATAAAAGTGATAATAATACCAGAATTCAATATTTGGGCAGGACTATGAGTTATATAGGCCTATATATTATTTCCACGTATGATATTGTCTTCGTACATTCCACTGTGATAATAAGCCCGATGTCGTTTCGATCGGCCTAGCCATAATGTAGGCTATAGGGTTTTTGCAATCGGACTCTGCTAATGGATTCGTGCTATATTATATTCCACTTGAGTAAGTCTTTGCAAAGACTCATTTATAGAACTTTATGCATTTCTCGAAAACTTCTGTCTCAGTAAGTTTCGAGAGTATGCGTTCAATAGGGTATTTCAATTCAATTGGTTTATTGATCCACCAAAAAACAAACAAGGGGCGCTGTGGCAAATTAGTATAGCCTACACCATAAAGCATTGCTATAATACAACAAAGTAATAATTAGTATTTTAATTTTTTATCGCATTTGCCACAGCGCCCCTTCATTCTCACAACTCAGAGGTGCTCCCGACTACAGCGCGGACACTGCATCGGAGTTTCACGCCTAAGTGCACGAGCAATTGCGAGTGATGGACTTGATCAATGTCTTTAAGCGACGGCTTGAGGTGAATTCGAACCTGGAACCTTCCGACTGCAAGGCACCGAACCTACATTCGCTGAATGGATGTTGAAGCAAGTCAGAAATCGGAAGTAAATGGTCGTAGACAAGGCAATCCATGCACGAGCTCGTAGACGCAGCAAAATGCGATGAGTTGCCTATGTAGATACAGAGGAAACATGAACGTCCGCAGGTGTTTTGCAGCAAGGGAACAACACACTGGTCACAGTCAAATTCTTTTGTCGTTGTTTGTATGTGCACTTGTTATGGCATTCTTCAAGCTCCCTACTCAGAGGCGCTCCCGACTACAGAGCGGACGCTGCATCGGAGTTTCAAAATCTGAGCAATTGCGTGTGAAGGACTTGCCCAAGGTCCCTGCGCGGCGTCTTGAGGTGGATTCGAACCTGCAACTCTTCGGCCGCAAGGCGGCGAACATACCCACTAAACCACCGCGTCCCACATTTGGCAAGAGATCTTAACAGACAAGGCAGAAAATGAATGATAATTGTGAGTTATTATTTTATAGAGGTTTCTAAACGCAAATCTCGCAGTCTAACCTGCTTTATCATTAGTATCAGACATGTATAAGTGCTTTAGTGCTAAGAAATCTTGAAAACCAAAACGTTGTAGTAAAACAAAAGGTGTCTATTTTCCAGACGGGGGGGGAGAGGGGCACGTGCCTCCTCTCGTCCCTACTTGCGTGCGTCCATGAGAGAAAAGTGACAAACGAGTAGGAAAAGAGGAAAGGAGAGAGAGAGAGAGGAAACCTGGGAGAGCCAGACAGGGACAGACAGAGCCAGACACAGACAGAGACAAAAAGTGTAATCGATTATTGTCGGATGGACGACACTTGGACATTCAAGCAGCTTAATCACCTATATATAGACAATACACACATATATATATACGTATAATATATATATACATATAATATATATGTCCCTGTATATATTATATACAATATATATATACATACATATATATACATATATAATATATATATACATAGACTATGCATTCAAGCAGCTTAATCACGTATATATATATAGACTATACATACATCCGTCTCGCCGACAAAGACAAAGATAGCAATGCAATGACCGTTTATTTGACCTGGCAAATGAGCCAAGTCCCACTCGTATCTCTAGGCAACGGTTGCCTGGCTTAATCGGAACAAGGGATGCCTGACCTGTTGGTATCTATTGCGCTGTTGACGTTGGCACTTTGGTCTGTGTTGTGCTCCACGTGTTTGTCCTCTGCCTCGTGCCATCTATTCTTGGAGGAGACATCCACCTTCTCCTTCTCCTCCTTCTGCAACTCCTCCTCTTCTGCTTTTCTTCTACTTATTTTTTCTTCCTCTTCTTCCTCCTCTTCTTCTTCTTCTTCTTTTTTCTTCTTATTTTTCTTCTCATTTTTCTTCTTCTTATTTTTCTTCCTTTGTAATTTTACACATCCATTAAACCCCTTCCACTCAGCCAGTAAACGGTGTCCGCTTTAGTACAATCATCCACAAATTGCGCCATGCCTTTGAAGTTCCCAGTCGTAAGTAACTTGTCTTTGCAGGATTGTTAGGCTACAGTATGCAATCACTGGTCACTGGTAATGGTATAATCGAGAATCATTTATGTAGCTCCACTTCAAGGGCTACTCGTCAGAGGCGCATTAAAATAATTTGAGCTCTGGTCAAGTTCCAGTAATCTTGCGCGCAGGATTGATGCTTTCAGTACCTCAGTTGCATTGTTCTTCTGTAAGCATTTGTTCCTCTGTAAACCTTTGTTCCTATGTAAACCTTTGTCTTTTGTAAACCTTTGTTCCCCTGCAAACCTTTGTTCCTCTGTAAACCTTTGTTCCTCTGTAAACCTTTGTTCCTCTGCAAACCTTTGTTCCTCTGTAAACCTTTGTTCCTCTGTAAACCTTTGTTCATCTGTAAACCTCTGTACTCCATTTTGCCTGATTTCCGCTCATTTCCAGGCCTTATGCATGTAATAGGCCTAATAGACTCATGAACAATAAATTGGCTGGTAACAACCCACGTTATATATTTTTGACCAAGTCAGTACAGCGGGTTTGTTTTCATAAGTTTTAAGAGGATAATGCTATTTGAATTTGCCCTCGGATACAGTGAATCGGAATAGAGCGCGACAGGCGTAGATCCAATCAAGTTTCGCAGATGGGAAGTTTTCAAGGCAAATAATTCCATGGCAGCATGACTGATTAATTGCGGCGGCAATGCATTCAATTGTCAGCTGTCCTATTGTGTCCTAAGGGTAAATGCTGAGCGACTGTTTAACTCCTCATCATGCTTTGCAGGTGTAAGGTCCTTACAATTTTGTCTGACTTCTGGCAGGAAGTTCTTTCTCTATAAAAAATATGTTTTTTTTTTTTTTTTTTTTTTTTTTTTTTTTATTGCTCCCAAGACAATTGTACACAGTTCTATTTTTTTTAAGCAGATCAGTATACTACAAATATAATAACAGAACATAAACAATTCAATGCAACTAACAGTTCATGGAAAACAAACGGAACCCCTGAAGGGAAAAAAACCCCGCTGGGTAGGGGCCCTACTTTCAAGATTAACCTTATAAGATGCTGGGAGATCAGCAATTAGGGCTGAAAGATTATATAAAAAAATTATAATGAACAAGTAATACAAAAAGAAAAAGAAAAGAGTAAACGACAGTTAACTTCTATATTCCTAGAGACATACTTCATTTTTTGCAATGTGTGCTTTGATTAATTGTTTAAAGTGGGAAAAGGGTTTTACAGTTCTAAAAGTAGCCGGTAAATTATTCCAGATTAATGGACCTTGATATTTAATGGAGAATTTCCGTATGTTAGTTCTTGGATAAACACTTATGTAATCCCGATAAGTTCTAGTAAAATGAGTGTGTTTGACTGTAGGAAAGTAGTCTGTAAAGGCAGTAGGTAGTAAGTTGTTATTAAATTTATACATAAATTCCAGGGTTTGAGCTGTTCTTATTTGGGTTATATTTAAGAGATTTAGTTCTAAAAATAAAGACTTTGTATGGGCATTGTACGAAGACTTAGTAATAATTCTTATGGCCATCTTCTGGAGTGTTCTAAGACTGGACAAGTGGGTGTCATAGGTGGAAGTCCAGATGAAATTGCAGTATGTTAAGTAAGGATGAATTAACGTAGAATATAATTGTCGCAGAATATGTGGTGGAAGCAAATAAGATATTCTTCTGAGTATTCCTATGTTTTTTGAGATTTTCTTAGTAATTTCTAGGATATGTGTGTTCCATTTTAAATGTTGATCTATGTGAACTCCAAGGAATTTAGTTGATGAAACAGAAGGAATTATTGTGTCATCAATTAAAATTTCCCTCTTCGAATTTGGAATTAATTTTTTAGAAGTTCTAAATAAAATATAGTTAGTTTTTGACAAATTTAGTGACAACTTGTTAGCCCTAAACCAATCATTGGCTAGGGACAATTCCTCATTTACAAGTGATATTAGATGGTCATACGAAGCATGAGATATGAAGGCATTAGTATCGTCTGCAAAAAGGATGTAGTGTAGAAGAGTCGATGAGTTAGGTAGGTCATTGATGTAGATTAAAAATAACAGAGGCCCGAGTATGGATCCTTGAGGTACACCAAAGAAAATTAGTTTAAGATCAGAGAGGTTACCATTACACAGGACTTGTTGATAACGACTGTTCAAATAGCTTTTAAACCAGTCCAGAGCTAAATCCCTTATTCCATAGTGTTCTAATTTTGCAGTAAGAATTTTGTGGTCGACAGTATCAAAAGCTTTAGCAAGGTCTAAAAAAATACCGATAGAGAATTCATTATTGTCCATAGCTTTAGATATTTTATCTTGTATGTCAAGAAGGGACATGGACGTAGAATGTCCCGGTTGAAATCCGTGCTGAAGTGGATACAAGAGTTTACTGTGCGTTATAAAGGAAAAAAGTCTATTGTACATTGTCCTTTCAAAAAATTTAGAAAAGAAATTTAGTACTGATACTGGTCTATAATTAGAAATTTCCGATTTACTGCCTTGTTTATGTATTGGAGTTATCTTTGCCATTTTAATTTCAATTGGTACCAATCCAGTTCTGAACGAACAGTTAATTAGTTCAGCAAGTGGTACTGCAAAAAAATCCATTAATGGGGATAATATTTTTGGGTCAAGTTCATCTGGTCCGGAGCTATGAGTAATTTTTAACGTCTTATTAATAGATAAAATTTCCTGGGTGTCAGTTGGCAGAATAACAATGGAATTCAGTGATGATGGAGGCATGAAGTTGTGAAATGGTTTAGTGGCTTGGGGAATTTTAATTGATAATGATTTTGGCAGTTCTATAAAGTAATTGTTAAATTTTTCAGCTATAAGTTTGGGGTCTTCAATTGTGGCTTCATTAATCTTTAATTCCTTGATTATGGAAGTTTTTTCTTGATTACTTATAATAGATTTAATTATTTGCCAAGTTTTCTTTAAATCACTGCTATTTTTACTAAATTCTTCCGCATAGTACTGCCGTTCTATCTCCGTACGAATTATTTTGAATTTATTTCGATATTTTATAAAGTTCTCCTTATTCATTACAGTAGGATTCTTAATATATTTTATATATAGTTTTTCTTTCTTTTTAACCGATTTCATTAGACCAGAAGTCATCCAGGGATGCCGAAAAGTATCTTTTTTCAGTATTTGCTTTGCTTTTAAAGGAAAGGCCAGGTCATAATATAATTTAATGATATTTATAAAAGATG
Source organism: Lumbricus terrestris (assembly GCA_949752735.1). Taxonomy (NCBI): domain Eukaryota; kingdom Metazoa; phylum Annelida; class Clitellata; order Crassiclitellata; family Lumbricidae; genus Lumbricus; species Lumbricus terrestris. The sequence continues at coordinate 25,310,631 of OX457046.1, forward strand.
AGCAAGCTAGATCAGTATTATTCTCTTTACACTGCATGATTACAGGATTCCAGTCAGCATTAGATATCAAGGTATTAAATTTAGCAATCGTCTCTGGTGTTATAGTTCTAACTAACTCTGATTTTGTTGCATTGACATATAAATGGGGTTCGTTATGTAACCAGGTAATTATGGGTAGATGGTCAGATATGTCACTTATTAATATAGCGGAGTTAGTCACCATATCAGCAGAGTTAGTAAAGATATTATCAATAAGGGTACTAGTTGTCATGGTGATTCTGGTTGGATGGTGAATTAAAGGGATAAGGTGATGAGCAGACATGCTTTCCATAAAAGCTTGGGTAGGGGTATGAGAATCTAGGGCTAATAAATCAATATTATAATCACCAATTAGAAATAGTCGCTTATTCTTGTGTCTTTTGTCAGTTAAAGAATCAATTAGCATGTCAAAGTCAGTGTTAAAAGTATTCAAATTACCACTCGGTGGTCTATATATAGCGCCTAGCAGAATATCCTTATTTTTTTTATACTGTAGGTTTATAAATATGCTTTCATACAGATCTGAAGGACATGGATTGGCCATCCTAGTATAGTCAATGTTAATAGCATTTAACGAGATTTGAGAAGTGAAAAAACTATGGCTGAAATAAGACACTGCGTATAATGTGTATGTTAGATTGACAAAAATTATGCTTGCATTCAAGGGCGGATACAGAAATTTTCAAAGGGGGGGCCAAAGTCCTACGGAACCACTCATGGGGGGGCACGTCTACTTTCCGAGCAAAATAGCTGGTCAAAAATAAAGAAATTTCTAAATGGGGGGCCATGGCCGGATTGGCCCCCCCTGGATCCGCCCCTGCTTGCATTAGAGATGTGCCCTGTTACGGTTTTGCCCATTGTCACTGGAAGAGTGGAAGTGTGTTGTATTTTGTCTTTACGGTGCAAATTGGAATGAAACGGTGTACAATAAACTTGAAACTTAATTGATATTTTGTACACGTTTTAGAAAGCAGCTTAACGTTCGTTGGACAAGAAGTGATTTCATAGCGTAGCTTTTTAATTAAACAATACTTTCGCAAAAACAACTAGTTTGTCCTCAAGAAACGCCTGCCCGTAATATGATCCACGTGCAACACAGAGGATGACTGCACAGCTTGTTTGATTACTGGATTGACCAAAAATGCAAATTTTGACAATGTGAATCATAATCGACATCAGTGGCATTATAGTCAGGAAATTATGATGGGGAGGGTTGTTTTTTTTATTGGCCTGGCCGGATGCCCTTTCTGACACCAACCCAACAGTACCGGTATTACAGCAAATAAAAAGCGAATAAAGTAACAAAGGGAATAAAGCAAGAAAAATAATTGTTACTACAAGCAATTGTTTTGTTTTTCTTATTTAAGTAGATAAATAACCTTAAAAAACTTTTTCCTAGGCCAGTGGGAGGGTTTTAACCCCCGAAACCCCCCTTGTCTACGCCACTGATCGACATAATTGTACCTGAAATTACCAAAATGAGAGACAATTAAGCACGACTGTTTGTTTCTTGGTTCATCGATTGCTGCATATATATATATATATATTTACACATATATATACGCCTGCATATGTTATCTACATGACTGGAAAGCGTATGCATATCTATTGTATAGATGTCTGCACAAGTGTACGTATGTCTGTGTGTATGTGTATGATTGTGTGTTTGTCTCGGTGGTGTATCTGATACTGTGTGTCTTTTTCTACATTTATTTTACTGGAAAGCGCATGAATATACCTACAGAAGAATGATGTCCATGCGGCAATCCTTCTGTCTGCATGTCTGTCTGCATGTCTGTCTGCATGTCTGTCTGCATGTCTGGCTGCATGTCTGTCTGCATGTTTGTCTGCATATCTGTCTTCATATCTGTCTGTATGTGTGTCTGTATGTGTGTCTGTACGTGTGTCTGTGTTCGTGTATCTGTCATCGTACGCGTCTGTGTGTCTGTCTGTTCGCTTGCATAGGTATGTTTGCATTTGCTTCATCATATTGTTTGTTATATCTTAGCTTTGGTGATGGTGCCATTCGTTTGGTCGGCGATAAACGGGAAGCGTCGGCGCCGTTGATTTGTCTCTCCATCCGCGATGCTAAACGCCCCGAACGCCACCGTAAATCCAACGCCAAGGCTACAGCCCACCGTCTCCCTCTCTCTGTCTGTCTCTCTGTATGTGTGTCTTTATCTCTGTCTGTCTCTCTCTGTCTCTCTCTCTGTCTCTCTTTCTCTTTCTCTGTCTATCTCTCTCTGTCTCTCTTTCTGTGTGTGTCTCTCTCTATCTGTCTGTCTCTCTGTCTCTCTCTGTCTCTCTCTCTGTCTCTCTGTCTCTCTATGTCTCTCTCGCTCTCTCTGTCTGTCTCTCTCTGTCTCTCTTTCTGTGTGTGTCTCTCTCTATCTGTCTGTCTCTCTGTCTCTCACCTCTCTCTCTGTATGTATGTCTGTTTGTCTGTATGTCTCTC
>OX457046.1:25318124-25403124 GCA_949752735.1 Lumbricus terrestris
TAGTCTACTATGAAGATTTCTGAGGGTAATCAATGCACCAATCTTCTGCGTAATTTGCCTATCTCTTTCTTTTATCCCTCTCTGTGTATCATTCTGTCCGACTCTTTGCATGTGTGGATATCTCTCTCACACACTCTCTGTGGTCTTATATATGCGTGATGTGCCACCCATTCCAAATGTACGTCTCTGAATATATATATATATATATATATATCTACATAATTTATATATACATAAGTACATAATTATATATTTATATGGATTATACGTATACAGTTATATTAGAGGTCTATATTTGCATATTATCGTATTATATATTCGCTTGTGCACGTTTAGGTATGCTTGTATGTTGGTGTATAACTGTTTCATGTGTATAATGTATATATAGGCCTACATGCATATTTGACATTGTGTCTATTATAACATGTTCATGTGCGTGTTGTGCGCGCAGTCTCGATATTCAGTAACGTTATTGTATAAGACATGTATTTACAAGGTCATATAGACAACGCCCTTCCCAATTCCCTTTCCGTGCTACGCTTGCTTTACCGCAGCCAAACGTTTTCTCTGGAGGCTGCAAACAAATTGGTCTCGACAGAGTCGCGCCACTGAAGCGTGGCAGACCAAAGCGACGCTTCATACACACACATCGTGTCGTTTTGCTCCACTGACTCACAAGAGTTCCATAATCACTGAAGCGTGACCGGTTGCTTTCGCACATTTTATTGCCCAGCAGCTTCCACAAACGTTAGGTTTATATTCTTGTTCGGCGCCTATAGCCTTTTACTGGTAAGTCTTTGGTGGATCAGTCTTGGGTTGAATCAATGTCAATGCGGCTGTGTGTGCTTTTCAAGCTGTCTGTCTATAGAGTCGTTTGAATGTTCGTATAGACATTAGACAGTAGCTCGTGTGAAATCATCCGGGGGATGTGCTACGTTGACTGCACGCGATAAAGCATGTTTAGTGGTAGCTGGAGCAGCACAAAGTGTACTTCGGAAACTGTTATAAAAATACTATCAACATAAACTACGCGTTCGAGATAATTTTTTCTCAATTTTTCGCAGTTGTTAGTGATGGAGAAGAACGATTTGATGATGACAATAAACAAGTTATGGGAATGATGAACAGATGAAAAAAGAGTTTTTTTACTGGTTCTCTGCATATAACTTGTAGGGTTTCCGACTTCAATATAATGATGAATTATGCCGCAGGAATAAAGCAAAGACAGTGTTTGGGTGTGTGTGTGTGTGTGTGTGTGTGTGTGTGTTGTTGATGCAAGAAACAAGAACGTCATAATTATATAGAACAGCTATTTCACCTGCAGGTTCTGCTACGTGCATACATCTGGTAAGGATTCTGTGAAAGCACTACAGATTTCTCATAAAATATTGTATGTACAATATTTGTGAGCTCACTCACATGGTTTTCATTAGATACAAATGGCTTATCCACGACCTTGTCCGACGGGTGGGCTATTAAACCTCCTGACCATTTCAGGCTCTGAAGTCGAGTAGAATTCAAAACAGTTAACAGTGTTTAAAACTTCCACACAAAAACTTCTACCAAATACCTAAAATACTGATATAATAGAAGCTTGTTTTTGTGGATCAAAAGACTATTTAAGCCTTCTAATCCGGATGGTGTTCATAGAATTTTCCTGTGCGCATAACCTGCAACTCTAGTATCGATCTACTCCAGCCACACATTCATTCATTCATTCATTCATTCATTCATTGATTCATTCATTCATTCACCCCAGGGACTTAAACAGCGTCCTTTCATGAAACCCACTCAGGGCGCTCTCAGTGCGCTGCGGCTAAAGAAAAAGATTTGGGTGATTTATAAAAGATAGCTCGATTGGCCATGGATAATATGCGCAGCTCTGATGAGAGGCCATTCCAGAGGGAGGGTCCTGCAACAACCGAGAAAGCTCGGCGTAGCTTGGCAGTCAAAGGGAGCTCGTGGAAGTCGTAACTTAAGGCCTATTAAGATTCCCGTCAAGATTCCTGTTAAGGGCATGCAACGTCGGTGTCGTCTGCAATAACGTCTTATTCGTCTTCTGCAGTGTGGAGCCCGCCGTCTGTATGGACGTAAACAAGGCGGTGCTTTCATGCTTCACAAGGTATTCAAGCAGTCCATAAGCATGTTTGTTTATATGGGCCTGTCGTCGCAAACAAATGGGATGTAGGCATAAACACTGTGAACTTGTCAAGCAGTTTACGTGGACTTATTATCGTACAGAGTCTGATAGTTCCTATGTAGAGTCTCGCCAGTGCATGCCATTATGAAGTTTATAATCCATCGTGTAATAAAAGAGCAAATTGTTCCCCGGATGAAGGAGGTTGGCGATGGGTGGACCTGTATGTCTTCGTAATCGGTATATGTGGACGCTGCCCGGGTGGAAATCTCTTGCCAGGGAGTTTGCCCTTTGGGAGCGACCGACATTTCCATCTATTTTTATTGCAGAGGGAAATGGAAGCTGCTGGGAAGAGGAGGTTGTTCTAACCGCTGGTGGAAGAGAGCAACCGGTTGCAAGAATGATGCCGTACAGGAAGAGTTTTTAAGAAAAACGGGTCATGGAACATCTTCGGGGTCGCTTTGATTCCATATTCAACTCATGTCTTCGGATGCCACTCCTATAAGAGTCCTTCATTTAATCTGAGCATTTCTCGAACTGCGATATTAGCCGTTAAGCTGGAAATGACTATAGTTGGTCTATTTTTAATTTCTTTGAACAGCAACCTATTCTTGATTTGCTAGAAATAAAATGAATATTTTTTTATTCGATGTGGCTGGCGAGTAAGTAAACAATTATTGCTGAAAATGCGATAGCAGTTGATAGACAGTTGAAGTCTAGGCTATTCCTTCGACAATCTACGACAGAACTACGACTGCATACCACCACTACTCGTACTACTCTGGTATAGTTCTGTCATAGAGGGTTGCTGGTAGAGCCAGTCCCAAACCTAACGAAAAGAGGGTGGTGACGCTATACTATAGTTATCTATGCTATGAACAGTGCGTCAAACAGCGACTAAGTGCTGCTTCTCGCTTTAAAAATGTATTGTTAAAAAACTCTCTCCTTAGCCGTGGCTGGGCTGGGAGCGCCTCTGAGTAGCCTTCTTGAAGGGGCTCTATGTAAATTTTCGGAATGAATGAATGCATAGAAGATGAGAACATTCAATGCAGTTAAACCTTTAAGACAGAACAGAATAAATCGACCGAAACTTCTCCGACAGCTATCGATAATTTTCTGGCATGAGGCAGTCCTCCGTATATGCAAGCAAACTAGAGGAAGCTGAACAGAAGCAACTGACGTCGAAACAGAAGGTCTATCTTTACTTAATTATACAATTACTGGAGACTTGGGTTCCCAAAGTAAAACAGATTTTCAGTAATTATAAGACCAACGTCTGTTTCGTCCAGCTTTCTAGACCTATTACTAGAAAAAATTTATACAGACGTTCGTTAGCAACCGATGGACAACATCAAACTACAGGGTGGGCCAAAAAAAGACACCCCCTACTGTTTTTTGCCAATATCTTGACCAAAAGTAGGAATTTCGAAATAAAATTTTACAGTCATATTTTCATTTGGAAATTCCTGCTTTTGGTCAAGATATTGACATAAAACCGTGGGGGCGCCGTAACAAATGCGCGCACGCAAAAGCGCGCAGACAAATGCGCGCAGACAAATGCGCGCAGACAAATGCACGCAGACAATTGCGCGCAAAGCGCGCAACAGGGACCTTCCCAGTCAAAAGAGCGCTGACAAAAGCGCGCAAAAAAGCGCGCAAAAAAGCGCGCAAAAAAGGAAATGATGAGAACAATTAAAAAGAACAATGTTTCATAAGTGTTTCATAGGCTCTCCATATGTCCGACTTGTTATGCTGATTTTCGGCGTATATTCCTTAAAGGTTCGCCTTATTTTCGCAGTCTATTCTTTCGTATGTTTTCTCATCGGAGTCTTTGATAGTGGTCAGCGGCGGCTACTCAAAGGCATCCACTCGCCTTATTTTCGCAGTCTATTCTTTCGTATGTTTTCTCTCGTTTCGTCTTTACTACATTGCGTTTAAGAACAACGTTTCGTCTATATTTCATTGCCTTTAGGATTAAATGTTACGTTGAAGAACAATGACGATAGGCTATGTTGAGAACATTGCGTTTAAGAACAACGTTTCGTCTATATTTCATTGTGTTTAGGATTAAATGTTACGTTGAAGAACAATGACGATAGGATATGTTGAGCCTAGAATTTGAACTTCAATGAGCATAACTTTAGATGCTCCGTTTCTATATTTCTAACAATCTCTTTCATTATGTTTAGATGCTGATTCAATAAAATAAAAGTAAAATTTATTGGGTCTATGTGTTCTTATTTGCGCGCATTTGTCTGCGCGCATTTGTCGTGCGCGATTTTGTTACTGCGCGCATTTGTCTGCGCGCATTTGTCTGCGCGCTTTTGCGTGCGCGCTTTTGACTGGACACCAACCGTGGGGGGTATTTTTTGTTATGGCCCACCCTATATATAGTCACGCGCGGACGTACATGTACACCATCCTTATATAGTTTTGCTTCACCTTCGCTCAACCCATCCATGCCTTGAAAAAACAGCCAAACTGTATAATACTATAAATTATGTTGTTATCATGCTATATGTCATGCTATGTCCTGGCATGTGTCAGTCATATTATTCTATTGCAGCAGCATATGCTGTGAATGCAATGCTATAATTAGTCGGGGTATGTCATGGCAAGTCTATGACATAATTCATATAGCAATTATAGGCTACGTGGCTATAGTCTGCAATTTAATTTATGCGGTGATAAAATCATGTCGCCTTGTGGTATTCCATTCTATTTATAGATCCTGCTTCAAAAGTATCTGGAGATATACAGGATAATCTTACATTGCATGTCTAATTCAGGAAGAACTGTCTTTACTATAGTACGTGATAGCCGCTACTTTGGAGACCCTAGTCAGCAGGAACCTGATCCGTTTTGGGTCTCCCATTTTGGCCGTTATTTCAATAATGTCATTTGTCTAATTCGTGCTTTACTGATCGCTACAATTGGCTTAAATAAAAAACCCTGTTTAATTGATTGATTGATTGATCGAAGAACTGCGTGAATACCAAATGGAAATAAGTGTCAGTCGATATGCCGAGACGCGGCAGCAATTTTTGCTTGCGATCTAGGTTGAAACTTCAAACAACGATGGAAATTGCAATTTTTTAACATTAAAATTTTTAATTAAATACTTCATTTATGTGTATTTTTCTATTAAACCTGAATGTTTTAAATTGCAACCAATCTGATTAAACATAATACCTTCATTTACTACTAATAAAATAAGATTTAGGCCCTATGTGTATTTCTACATTGCATCCATCTTGCCCTAAGCATGCAGGCTACCAACTTTCCCATGCAGTACAGTGGCAATAAAATTGGTTGACTTTAATAAAATGCTTTATAAACGCTTTGCTAACTTACAAAGTATTTTGATGCATGAGTTTGTGCAAGAATATATAGCAATTATAATCAGATTCGCTGTGGAAAATGTTACCCTTTTTGACATCTTCGTAGTCGATCAAGTGCAAGAAAATTGTTTAATCTACCAACTTGCCACGTTTTCATAGTTGAATTAAAATGTACCGGATATACGATTATACGTGGCTTGAGGTATATGTGAAATGGCCGTTTGCACTGCATGATTGTTGCTTAAAATCTACATGAAAAGTGACATCTTGGTGGAAGCAACACCTCATGATATCGATTGTAGGTTTATTTCACTGCTGACATAATAATATGAACCATAATCATAACTCAATTAAATCTTAGGAACACACTGAGTGAAACCTGTCACCACAGTTTTCGTTGTATTGTCATCAAGATCATAAAATACAGGCTGCATAGAAATCCAGCTGGACTAATAGACATAATTATACTGCGCGCTGGCAGATGCATTTCACCGTTAAAAACCACTACAAACTAACGCCAACAATCAAAGCCAAATTGTCACGCATACACTACGTATTGACACACGTGCGCTACAGCTGTTTCATACACTTGGGGCACGGTTATGTAGGAGTATGTTCAGTGCCTTGGTGCCGGAAGGTTGCGGATTCGAATCCAACTCAAACCGTCGCATAGGTATACACCAAGCAAGTGCTCCCAATTGCTCATGCACTTCGGCGTGAAACTCCGATTCAGTGGCCGCGCTGCAGTCTGGAACACCTCTTAGTAGAAATCTTGAAGGGTCGGTATAACAAATGCTCAATTGCTCATACAAACATACATACAGGAACAGATACATGTATATATGCATAAGTATTGGAACTGTCAGTTGTGTATTCGGGAGACGTATTTACAATAGACCAATTTACACCTATTATACACGTGATAGCGGTTCATGTTAGAACTTGAATGAGAGATTGTCAACGCCATCGTAAGGCAATTTGTTCTCATTGTCCGCGTCAGACGAAACAGCATCCTCCTCTCTCAGCGAGAAGAATGACGAATCCTTTCTCTCATCTTTCCGCTTCTCGTGCTTAAGGCTGCTGCTGCTGCTGCTGCTGCCGATGCTGGTCTTGTCCAGTTCGAGATGCTGGACTCCGTCTTCCAGATCGATATTCGATGACACAACGAACACTGATCCCTGCTTCAGATCAGCTTTCTCGTCATCGTCAGACGACGTCGAATGCTCTACAGAAGATAAGCAATTTGTTCGTCAACAACTCAACATAGTTGTATGATACATGAATGTATGCATGTACATGACATTGTATAGATACATATGTATGTATGAATGTACGTACATCGTGTACATTGCTAATTAATTAATTATTAATTGTTATAATTAATTAATAAATTAATAATGAAATATTAATTGCTATTAATTACCATGTATGTGGAAAACTGTGCATAGGATCCGTTCAGGTGCGTACATAACAATGCATAGACTACATATAGGCATGTATGTCTAGTTGCTTAGCGGTGATAGAGTTGGGAGCGCTTCTGAGTTTCCAATGAACATTGTCGTAACATACATGTATATTCATCGCAATTGTCAGCTGATGTTTCTCGTTCGTGGCTTAATAAGATATTCGATTAGTGTTAACGTCTGAAAATCAAATCTTCATTTATTTTTTTAAATTAATTTTTTATATCTCACAATTATTGCTTATGTGTAATTATATGAAACTCACGTCTCATAATTCGAACGGCTTCTTCAACATCCTTCGCGAACACCAGATCTTTGATGTGGGACTTCCTCAAGACTTTTTGAACAGGGCGCTAAAAGATAAAATAACGTCTTTGCAAAATTTGCATGGCTGACAAACACGCCATGATAAGAATTTTCCCATTATGTGTCCAGCTGTTTAGTTGTATCGTTGCGTTATAGTGAAACGCTTCTAAAGCGCCTCTTATTAGGTGAACCGTTCAACGGCGTGTACCCAGTGCGCTACAAGCCACGAGAGAAGTGATATTTCAGTGCTACAGGCCAAGAGAGCAGTGATTTTCAGTTCTAAGAAAAATTCGAAATTTCAGCTCTAATTCAGTTCTGTAGCTCTAATTTCAGTTTTAATTATATTTCTATCTTGAAAATAATTCTTATTATTTTCAGTTCTAATTCATGCTCTGAAATAATTTCAATTCTAATTCAAGTTCTGAAATAATTTCAGTTATAGGAACATTCCTAATTTTAGTTCTTATTCTCGTTAACGTAAATTCATAATGGTACTTCCAATTTCTATTTTTCGGTTAACGAAAATATCACTGCACGAGAGAAGAAGTAGGTCTTACAAAAAAAAATTAGAAGGAGTTTGAGAGTTCGAATTTGAAATAAAATAGATGCGGGCAGCATATTCCAAAGAGAAAGACCAAATGAGGCAATGGAACAGGATTGAACCATATCTATGCGTAGAGGCTGAATGTATTGCGGGTAGAAGTGTGATTTTCATCAGTTGATTCACATGATCTTTGCAAAATTAATGTTTACAAAGCGTTGACAATAAAGTCGTGAGGTTTCTTAAAGCGCATGGGACAGTTAGAAGTCTGTCTACTGCGTAGCCATACTAATGCTTTGACTCCAGCTGTGAGAAGAGACCTGCATTGCAATCTGCATTGACACAATGATCTGTTTACGTTAATATATTCCTCGAAAGGTCAAAGTAAACTTATTATACTGTGATACAAAAGTCTCTTGCTTTGGACGAACAGTGTTCTGCAACGCGAAGAGTTGGCTACTTAGCTGTGTTTTCAAACAATATAATATCGAGTATTGCCTACACGCAAACTGTTTTGCCAAATGCGTATTATCGCGGTGTTGTTTAGCAGTGTCTCTTTTTTAGACGTGTATTACTATACATGCATTCGACAATTGGTCGTTTCTTTGCCAAACTACATGTATTTAATGCTTGCGCCTTTGTAACTAGGGTAAATTTTTAACGAATATGCTTACCCTAACTCTGCACAAAACCATTTTCACTTCCATGATTTCGAAATCTTCCGCCAACTGACTTAGACCCTGCAACAAAATAAAATAAAATCTTCCTAAAGATTATGGTTATTGTACATATTCAGCGCAGTGCGTTTGCACGTTTTCATTAAAGAAAAAATACTACTACTACTACTACTACTACTACTACTACTACTACTACTACTACTACTACTACTACTACTACTACTACTACTACTACTACTACTACTACTACTACTACTACTACTACTACTACCACTACTACTACTACTACTACTACTACTACTACTACTACTACTACTACTACTACTACTACTACTACTACTACTACTACTACTGCTGATGCTGCTACTACTACTACTACTACTACTACTACTACTACTACTACTACTACTACTACTACTACTACTACTACTACTACTACTACTACTACTACTACTACTACTACTATACTACTACTACTACTACTACTACTACTACTACTACTACTACTACTACTACTACTACTACTGCTACTACTGCTACTGCTGCTGCTGCTGCTGCTACTACTACTACTACTACTACTACTACTACTACTACTACTACTACTACTACTACTACTACAATTGTCTATGCAATGCAACACGGAATTATGCAATACAGTACGATTTCTATGAGAAGCATATAGCGCCCCTCAAAACTCGCTACTCAGATGGGATAAAGGATAAAAAGGATAAGGGTCTCTCACAAAGGTCACAGTGCACATTAAAGCACCAGACACCAGGCACCAGAGGAATTTCAACCGCAAGCAGCTTATGAGCCATGACAATCATCTTCCCGTTGTTATTGTATACAGCAGGTCTGCTTCCCTGGTCTATACACGTGTGAAGCGGGCGCGAGGGAACTATACTCGAAAGACATTTAGACGAATCTTCAACGGCATGGGTTATCAATCAGCAGAAAACTACCTATCCACCCCATTCGCGACGCCATTGACACAGCCTGCAAGCGGGAGATAATGCGTTTTTGTGACCGACGAAGGCATACATCGGCTGCCTTTGAATGGCTCTCAGCGGTAATTGTGTCGCTGGGTCAATTTGTCAGAGGGTCGATTGCTTTCGCAATAAACACACACGCAGCTTTACCATATAATACGCTGCAGTCGCTGCACGTATACTTATAACAATGACTTCACGATTGCATTATATACAAACACATGTCTCTGTGTATATATAAGTACATGCATTGTATATCTGTATGCTGTTAGGTTTATATATATATATATATATATACACAGATTATGCATACACATATTACAGTTATTGGTGCAACATAGAAGCCAAACCGACCTAAGTATATAAACATTATTAGCAATTTACTAATATGCAGTAAATCTACCATGATTATAACATTCGTTGAACATGTCTTACTAATTGGCTAAATCCGAAAAGCACAGCAGATAAAATTCATATTATAGCAATGCAATTAAACAATAATGCAGTGGGATAAAGCTATATTAAGTGGATGTGCTAAAGTGATACAGGATAGAACAGTTTTAAAATGTTTAAAAGTGCAAAGGGTTGATGGAAGCAGGGAAAAGACGCGTAGGCCTAGTATCGCAGGAAAATTATTCGGGAAAAGCATCTAAGACTATAGTCCGAACAAATTAGATGGCAGAATGTTCCCGCTTCCTCTTATACAATGTAGACTATAGCTACGACAATTATTAGACAATAGGCCTACGTTTATGCATTATCCCCTGTGTTCAAACTATGCACAATAGCTATTACAGGCTTTCAGTCCGTTCGACTGAAATTTGTTTTTATTCATTTTTAAATATGTGAGTGTTCACTAGCTTAGGCGGGCCACTTAAAATCAGTCCCGCATGCGGCCCGCGGGACGTAGGTTGGACAGCACTGCACTGAGCAACAGACTATAAATATTCAAAGCAGAACAACAAAAACCTTTCAATCTTTTAGCAGTAACTTAACTATGTCGAGTCAACAATTTTATAATTGTTAAACGTAGAAGCAAAATTTACGATCTGCCTAAGTTTAGCAATATGCCATGTGAGGAATCTAAAAAAATAAGGTGCTATGGGATACTATAACTCACTAACTTCTAACTACTACTAAAAAAAGCTGAAAAGTTCAGACTGCAGCAGTCGAAACTATCATCTAAATGATAAGGAAAAAGACTAAGAATATGGAATGGTCTGCTTGGGTTTTCTTGACTCTACGGTACAATAATAATTATGGTTTCCTGATTCTACACTAATTCTCTACACCAGCGGTTCCCAACACGTGGCCCGCGGGATACAAATGATCCGCCAGGCCTAAAAAGGCCCTCATGAGGGCCATTCGTGAGTCATCTCTCAAAGAATTAACAAAAATATAAGAAAATATTGAAAATTTGGACAGGATAGAACAAACAATTATTTTCTATTTTAAATTATAGTATTTTTGACGTCTATAAATAACATCAAACATTATAATTTAATTCAATTAAAACAATTTTATATGCTTTTAGCTAATTAAATTTTAGCATTGTGGCCCCCTAATGTCCTTAAACTACCGGTAAGAAAAAGTGGCCCTCTTGTCCTCCAACTTGGAAAAAGTGGTCCTAAAGTCAAAAAAGGTTGGGAACCACTGATCTACACTAATAAAAATTCTCAAATGGACTATTGTAAGCGAAAGCAATGGTACAGGCCTGGTACATCGTACCTCCACGGCACTGAAGTCGACGGTGTGGACGTGAGCAAGGTTTATAATAACTGTTTTCAATCGTTTGAAACTTTGATTCAGCTCAACATACCTCGACGAGACTGAAGTCAACAGAAGAAATATGAACGAAATCTAAGATGATCGATCTGAATGCGCAACTGCCGCCACCTGTAGAGAGTGCAGAGAACAACATCGAAAAACGTCATTACACTACATCATGGCTGGTTGATGAAGCATTTGTCTACCAGCCGTCCACTTTTAGTGTACTTTTAGTGTAAGTAGCTCTCATATCCCAAAATATGGCCATGTCTCATCTTACATGCTGGATATCTTGCACTGGCTCCCTTCTCCACAGCGGATTGCATACAGGGTCTGTGCGTTGGTTAGGTGGTGCATTGAAGGACTTGCTCTACCACTACTACTACACTACTACTACAGACACTACTACAGACACTCTACGACACTATTACAAACACTACTACAAACACTACTACCAAACACTACTACAAACTCTACTACAAACACTACTACAAACACTACTACAAGACTACAGTCTAAAGTTAAGACCCATTTAAAGTAGCAAGTTAGTGTTAAACCGATGAGCGAATTTCTTCCGAAATAGCAATTCTAACTATGGCCATGTGTGAAAATCTTTATGCTGCAATTATATGTAGGGCTGTTACAGTAGGCGATTACGCGGACATTAAAGAATTCGATGGAGAGAACGCAGCAAACCATAGATTTCTGCTCCTCATTTGTTTTGAATGTCTGAGGTACATGTAAGGTATCTGAGCACACATGAAAATGAAACCCTTTCTTTATAAAATCTCGTTCTTTTGACCAACAGCTTGTAACATAATTATTGTATCATGATTTCGTGAATTTTCTTGTCTTATTAGAATTTACTTTAGGAGTCCTGGGTATGACGTTAAACTGCAGCCGCGTCCTGGGTATGACGTTAAACTGCAGCCGGCAGGTCCTGGGCATGACGTGAATCTGCATCCGGCTATGGGTTAGCCTAAAACAACCCCCTGCTCCTGCAGGGTATGGGACGAGGTGGTTAGGCGGTATGTTCGCGAACCTACCTCAAGCCGCTGCGTAGCGACCTTGGACAAGTTGCTCACCCATAATTGTCTCAGAGGAAGGCAATGGCAAACCACCTCTGTATCCTGCCAAGAAAACCATCATGGCGAGAGGCGAAAGTCGCTTGTCATGATGGTCGCTAGGGCTCTACGAGCCGAAAGCACTAACTAACTAACTATTAGAATTTAGAGCTAACGAACCTTCAACAACACAGCCCATGACATGCTCCACGAAATACTCCACACTCGGAAACATAAGACCTTGGTCGATGACCAGCACAACATACTCTGACGCCACCGAACTCTGAAATCATAAAGCAGTCTTATTTATACATCAAAACTCCGGAGTTTAATCAACAATGCAGTTTCACTCCTAATCGTATCTGAAGTTTACAATTCAGATCCAAGTGTCGAGTAAATTCTTCTCTCTGGTCCTTCCTTCCTTCCTTCCTTCATTCATTCATTCATTCATTCATTCATTCATTCATTCATTCATTCATTTCGAAAATGTAGGCTATATCGCGTCTCTTCAAGAAACCTACTCAGAGACCTTCGCCAAGCGATTTCTTTCCGTGTGAAACCTAATTCTCTACAGAAGCGCAGAAGGAAAGGTTGACCAATGTATTTGCTCAAAGAAGTTGTTTAGTATATCCTATAACCGCGTAAAAAGCTGTTGAAAATGACGACGGCATGCTTACCGTTATCGAAATTTTGCTTCCTGTCGATATTGGTTCAGACTGCAAAACAAATGAAACAGTTTCATATTATTGTGATGATACCAATTGTGACAATGTCAACTTTCTCTCCTTCAGTGATAAGGTTGAATGCTTTTGCAAGGAAGATGTGACTAAACGCATTGAACACGCTTGCATTTGCAAGAGTTTATACCGTATCAGAAACTGATTCTGCAATGTTAATGGCTTAATTTGATCATTTGGTTCAAATTGGCACTACAAGTGGTCACTTTGTGGGGCGCGGTGGTGTAGTGGGTATGTTCATCGCTTTGCAGCCGAAGGGTTGCAGGTTCGAATCCACCTCAAGTCGCTGCGTAGGGATCTTGGACAAGTCCTTCACTCGCAATTGCTCAGCGCTTCGGCATGAAACTCCGATGCAGTATCCGCTCTGTAGTCGGGAGCGCCTCTGAGTAGTGAGAGCTTGAAGGGGCGCTATAACAAGTGCACATACAAACTCCGCTACTGTTCGTAATCTGACATTGCCAGTCCAAAGCGTGGATAAAGAAGGAGGGTGACGTTAATGATCTTTGCTATCACGTAGCGTCGTTCGACTGAAACAACTACTACTATATAGTTTCATCGGTACTTCTTTCGATTAAACAACAGGTTTTCACGATTTCTAGATTTGCCTTGCCATGCAATCTGTCTTATAATGATAATATAATGGGCTCCCTATTGCACTCCGCCTTTTGCCTGGAATTCAAACCACTATTTTTCTTTTTCACTTAAAAACTGCATTATTTAGTCGTTCTTGAACTGGGAGCGCTTCTGAGTAGTCATCTTGAAGGTGCGCTATATAAATAATCAATAATAACAATGATACTAATATTACATGGCGTGTGCGCCTAGTATAGTCAGGAAAGCAACTTACGTGCACTTTCGGTCGAGAAGCAGGGAAGATTAGAATACACAGCGCCACGACGATTCCGAGAATAATTCCATTCTACAGTACACATATGGACATAATCATGGACATAATCATGAACGTAATCACGGAAATAATCATGGAAATAATCATGGACATAATAATGAAAATAATCATGGAAATAATCATGGACATAATCATGGAAATAATCATGGCAATAATCATGGAAATAATCATGGAAATAATCATGGAAATAATCATAGACGTAATCGTGGAAATAATCATGGAACTAATCGTGGAAATAATCATGGAAATAATCATGGAAATAATCATGGAAATAATCGTGGAAATAATCATGGACATAATCATGGAAATAATCATGGACATAATCGTGGAAATAATCAACAGATGGACATAGTTCACTGGATGGAGGGTTAACCCTCAGGCTACCAAGCTTTTTTTGTAACACTGACTACCAAGAAGGGGGTGGTTACCACCCCCTGGATTTTGGGTTTGGTTTGAGATATCATAACTTGTAATACACCATTTGATTCAGCATTCATTTCTGCACAAAATGGTATATTTAGGTTTAGAAAATATGAATGCCCCTCGAAATTATGAATTTTTTACCATGGGTACCCGTCGATTCCACAAAATGTATACTTACGCATAGGAAATATATTAGATTCTGTGTGTTTTATACATGGTTTATATATAAAAAGTAGTTAACATATAATAAATTCCAATATTCAACTATAAAAACTAGTAATAAGTCGGTTTTATGTTCAATCAAAACAAAAAAGCATGTTTTAGCCGCTGAAAAACGTTTACGCAGACATATCGGCTTGCGTTGTAAAAAAACCCCAACATTTTCACACATTTTAATTTATTTTGAGCACTTCCGGTCATCAAAAGACAAATTATTTAGCATAAGAAAATAGCCCTAAATGCCCTCTACAGAATGGCATAATTTATTTCTATTAAAAAATAAATTATCGATAAGTTATAATAGAAAAAACATGACAATTTTATAAAAATAAAACACCTTTATATATATTTTAATTTATTTTGAGCACTTCCGGTTGTCAAAAGACAACTCAGTGAGCATGGAAATGTAGCCCCACATTCCCTCTATAGAATGGTACAATTTGTGTCTCTTAATATTGAAGGGCGGAAAAGTTACAGACGATATTCTAGGAGAGGGGGTATCCACCCCCTGGTACCTTTGGTATATCGGGTGTAACTTTTGAACGATAGGGGGCATCATCAAACATTTTAGCTCCCAATGAACCCTCTACAGCTACCAATTTTTCAAAATTTTATTCCCGACGGAACGCGTTTGATTTGCGAAAAACCTGGGGGGGGGGGTGGCAACCACCCCCCCCTTGGTAGCCCGAGGGTTAATAACGTTTTGCCGGAATATAGCCAGGCATTAGTAAGTTACCGGTACATAAATTAACTAAGGCAGGCTATGAAACTTCGCCATATTTTGTTAATTGTTCCTTTCAAAGTCGGACACGATTTAATTGAGCTTCAAATTGCTAATGAAAATATTGCAAACATATTGGACACTGAACAGTTGGATAAACATTCACTCAATAACAAGTTGTCAGAATTATCTCACGTGATGCGATTCTTTAAAACGGCGACAATTAACTTCGCAGATGAAAATAACAACAGTAAGAATTCAATTGCCAATAATGGCCTTCACTCTGATGATTTGACCACTGTTCACTTCACTTCTCTGTTCTAGTTACGTGATAACGTAATTTTTAGGTTCATACGTTATAAGCACGTTCAATATAATATTGTCTGACTAGACCTACCTCAATGCCAAGGCACAGGCCGAAGATAAACGTCACAAACCACGGAATAAGGTCTATTTCTACACAAAAGAAAAATAATAGCAACGTTCAGGAATTTATTTTCATTCCAATCAAAGTAGCTATACCATTATCACGCTGAAGGCGCCTCCGAATAGCCTGTGAGAGGGGCTTTATAAATTCTCCCATACAATGCAATACAATACAATACAATACAATGCAATACAATGCAATACAATGCAATGCAATGCAATGCAATACAATGCAATACAATGCAATACATTGCAATACAATGCAATACATTGCAATACATTGCAATACAATGCAATACAATGCAATACATTGCAATACAATGCAATACATTGCAATACAATGCAATACAATGCAATACATTGCAATACAATGCAATACAATAAAATACAATGCAATACAATGCAATACAATGCAATACATTGCAATACAATGCAATGCATTGCAATACAATGCAATACATTGCAATACAATGCAATACAATACAATCCAATACAATACAAAGCAAGTGTTACTCCTTCTCTTCACATTATAGCCCTTCGTTTATTTTGACCTCTATCAAAGCCACAAAGTGTTTCACATGTAACTCTGCCACTGGTCGCACTCTGACGTTAAACTGCAACTACACATACACGTTTCACATGTCCACCGCTTCATGGATCATGTTCGCTTATCAGCGTAAGACTCTTTTTTAGTCCCATTTATTTTATAAATAGACCATCTATTATAATTAGGTCTTTGAGATTGCGGGCATTGTCACGTGTGGCAGTGGACCAGAACAGACATTGAGTTCAGAGGGGGGGACACTAGGTTGTTAGAAGTTTTATCTGTCCTTTGCTTTCGCTGTATTCTATTGCCTGTCGATTAAGCGATGATTTTGAAGACCTTGTCCGACACGGTTACCTCGAGGTCAATATGTATAGGTCAAAAGGTAGACACGCTGTCCAAGTATGAGGACATTTTGTGGCTTTACAAGAGGCGTTATATATTTACTGCTTACAAAACAATCTGTTGTAAATAAAACTAGGCCTACATGTAGGCCTCTAGATTATGAAAGACATAAGTGCTTCTGGTGGTGACATACAGTACAGTAGTCGATTGGACTGAGTCTGATCGATAACCTTATGTAACGCTGCGTTTTGTTATGACAAATCACTGCAGTTTGCTAACACAATCGGAGCGCAGTATTGAATTCTCTCATTCGAGACGCCTATCTACTCAGAAGCGATTCTGAGAAGGAATAACCATGGAATATGAAAGTCCATCTAATTAATTATAGTTGTAATTAACCAATAATTGGATATTGGGCATAATTGGATCTCAAATGACGCTAAATGTGAGTAAGAATAAAAAATATTCAACAGAAAAGAGCAAGCAGGTAACACGAAAAGTCATGTGATCATGGGGATCCGGCAAGTACGTATCTATAGATCAGAGACGCAGCCAGGAAATATGAAACATTTCGTTGGTTTTTCAATGAAATTTAATTGTCGCATCGTACACAAACAAGTTCGAAGAATTTCTGCAAATATCAATTTCTGGGTGTTTGAATTTGTGACACCCGTAAATGCGTCCATGGTACAAACCAGCGGATTCCAATGCAGAACTGACAGATGACATCATAACTAAAACTAAAGTAGGGATGACTTGTGTCATGCACGCTAGACTTACTCTTGACGTTCCAGAGTTTGATGATGAGACCGAAGTCTGCGAGATCGAGAACAGCAAGCATGATGACAGCAGCCAACGTAGCATCGGGAATGTAATAGAAGAATGGAGTCAGAAAGAGAAGCACCAACATCACCAGAGCACCTAACATAAATAAATATGCATTCTATATCGACGCGGCAAAAGATTTAATTAAGTCCATTTTTGAACAAAGAATATACAAGTATATAGACCTGCTTATTGCTTTGAGTTATCTAATTGCTAATCAGGTTGCACATTTTGAAAAACCAAAGATTATTAGGTCTAACTATGTTCTTACTTAAACAGGTTAGCTGCATTTTTAGAGCATTGCTTAGAGCGACAGATGCAGAGACTGAGAGAGAGACAGAGTGAGACAGAGATGGTATCGATGTACGCGACTATTACACCGCCCGTACACTGTCGGTAAGAAAAACCAGAAGGCGAATAATATAATAGAATTGGGCAAACATCATTGTAAACGATCAAATACAAAGCAGTAGAATGCACCAATCACTAGCAATAGTTACTCATTTCGACGACTAACAATAACGAGCTATTTTGTCGTCATCATCATTAGGAATAAATACTATAGCTGATTATTCGGCGTTCTTACCCGTGTAAAGACCAGCTCCCGTTGTCCTAACACCACTCTGGAAATTCACAGCACTCCTGCACAAACATGAAAATTTTCCATTTACCATAATTATGCCTACAAAACATGTTGCGCATTTCACTGCACAACCTCTTCCGTTCTAGGTGGTAAATTACCCCAAATTGGCTGACTGTGACCTTTTCTCATGATTTTCACAGCACAAGTTTACTTTTACAACTGCACAGAGTCAATTACAGATGTAGGCTACATTATGTGTATACAACTGCACGTTAAAGAAAACCCTGGTAGATTAGTCATCGCCAGTCTGTTGGACAAAGTCGGGTAATTATTGAAACGACGTTAAATTAATTCAGATGAGAGAAGAGACACGTTGAGATATCTTACCCGGAAAATGTTCCCGTGATCGGATAGGCGGAAAGAAAAGATCCGAGAAGATTGGCAACACCTGAAAAAAGAGAAAAACAATTCCTCAGTGTTATAGAGTCTTCAACATTAGAATATTTTTATCATAGAGTCTTTAATAATTACAAACAGAATGATGATAAAATGCGATGACAACAGACATCTATTGCTGCGATGTCATAGGCTAAGCCTGTGAGCAGGGAAGTGTCAATTACCAAAAGTCTCCATTTAGGTCCTGGACCTTTCTATTTAGCCGTGTGGCACGATATATAACCTAAAGGCTTTTTTTACTTTCTGATTACACATTCACGTGTGCAATGTATACAGAAAACACAGCCTTCAAAATGTTAATTAATGCAAATCATTAAACAAGCCTAAGTCAAGCTGAAAGGATTTGGTACCGTGTTCAATATTTTAAGTTAACCAAACATAAGTTAGTCTTATCGTAAAAACCACTTCTGCCCAAATCGCTGCACTCTATATTATGTAGGCTTACTTTACAAAAGACATCTGTTTTATCAGAAAGTGTTTATTACATTATTTCATAGCAGGTGGCCTACCGTGTCTATTTTACAACTATTTGCAGCTATTATTTTAACTAAAACAGCGCCAGTATGTTTGAATTAATGAGAAGTTCTTTTTCCCGTTAGCGATATTGATAAAGAGCTATAGGCTACATGGACCTACATACACTTGCTTCTATCAACAAATCGCATGCATGTCAAAGTCCTTCGACTGCTTTACACGTGAATCATTATCTGAGTTGATACGCTGATCCGTTCGATTCTCCTTATTCTTCTTAGCTAGCCTATTATTGTAACCGGGTCTATAAATAGACGAGACATAAAAAGAAAAGTTTGACCGACAGCTCGTTCGATTATTCTAGGAATGAAAACGTATACCTACCACTTGCTATTAGCTCTTGATCTTTGTCGACTTTGTAATTGTTCTTTCGAGCTGCAAATAATGTCCATGCACAAATCAGAGGTATAGATCCGATTATTGACTTATTGAGGGATGAACCGTGATTCAAGTATTATTCTCAGAATAGCTTGTGCTAAAGCTATAGGCTAACACTTTTCTAATTGTACTTTGAGACGTATTGCTTTCTTGAATAAAAACGTCGAATTTTAAATAACAAGGAGCAACGCTATCTCTAGTTATGGTACAAAGCCAGTGAGTTTGTCTAGTCATGACATTCGTGTGTTGTCAGAATCCAGCGAAAAGAATCTAGCACGATGACAAGTTTGTACCGATTTAGTGGCTGTTCAAATGCATCCCATTAATTAATGTTGCAAGGTGTGTATAACCAAAACTGTCAATGTATGTATAATATGTTTATTTATTTTTCTGTTGTCTCATCAAACACACCCAATCTCTCTATATCTGTCTGTCCGTCTCTATACCACAATAAACTTCTGGTTCTTAGCGAATAAGTGAAAAACGCATGCATTCTAACTTACCGAAATTCTTGGCGATGGCCATTGTCTCGACGTAGCTGATTAAAGGAACCAGGATGACGCCAATTCCCATTGTCTGAAAGTAAGTTAGAGTACATCAAAAAAGGAAACAGTGGCTATAAACTTAATAATGACCAAGTCAACCGACAAAAATACATAATATTATCACATGTCGAAAGGACTACAGCTCTCTCATATGGATCCTGAGAAAGTTTCTTGAAGAGGCGCAATAGAAGTCAAATGAAATGAATCAATGCATGCATCAATTAATTAAATGTATGAATAATTAATTAAATGAATGAATAATTAATTAAATGTATGGATAAGTAAGCCTCACACAATACTACATCAACATTTCAACTTTGTTTTTGCGTTTAAAGGAATGTATCCTCATTTTGCTCACCTTGAAAATGTCCGATGCCCCGTACGTCGTTCCGTTGACGTCTGAGACGGAGAACGCCGGTGGTTTGAAGGGAGGAAGACCAGCTGGAATTTCACCCGTCAGACCAAACGGAGTCATTCCGTTGATGTGGAAGATGTAGGCGACGACGATGGAGAAGATCACCACAACAGCATTCTTCGCTACAAACAGTTCATTCCAACATGTATGTATGTATGTATGTATGTATGTATGTATGTATGTATGTATGTATGTATGTATATATGTATGTATGTATGTATGTATGCATGTATGTATGTATGTATGTATGTATGTATGTATGTATGTATGTATGTATGTATGTATGTATGTATGTATGTATGTACATGTATGTATGTATGTATGTATGTATGTATGTATGTGTGTATGTGTGTATGTATGTATGTATGTATGTATGTATGTATGTATGTATGTAGGCCTATGTATGTATGTATGTATGTATGTATGTATGTATGTATGTATGTATGTATATATGTATGTGTGTATGTATTTATGTATGTATGTATGTATGTATGTATGTATGTATGTATGTATGTATGTATGAATGTATGTATGTATGTATGTATGTATGTATGTATGTATGTATGTATGTATGTATGTATGTATGTATGTATGTATGTATGTATGTATGTATGTATGTATGTATGTATGTATGTATGTATGTATGTATGTATTAGGGTGGTCGTTAAAAATGAAAGTTTGAATTGACTGTTCTCCAAGGCGCCATTTGGCTCCATTCTCACCAGAAACATCACACAAAAAGTTGTAAGAGAAAATAAAAATATTTAGGACTAGCACAACGCCATCAAAGTTTTACCCTTATAATAGCAAGTAATCTAATGCTTAAAAGTAGCTATATGGCTGTAATCAACCAGGAATCTTCAAACCAGGAATCAATTCAACTACTTGTAGTTGGTCCACACTTAAGCATAATGATGCTACTGTTATCGTAATCATAATCATCAATTTACATAGTGCCACTTCAAGAAAAATTCCTCAAAGGCAAGAAAACCTGTATAACACACCGCATAACAGATAACATCTATCATATCTTATGTATTTACAATTGCTACCTGTTTTGCTTTGTTGTCGTGATTCATAATAATAGCTTATTGTTCTTAGACTGTTGCAGCAAGGGAACAGTAATAGCATATTATAATAGAGATAAATATAAACAAATTGTGGTTTCATCTGTGTCCTACGTAATTAATTTATTCTGCAAAATCACCAATATTCTTAATGAGGTATAATTTCTCGGAAATATTTCTTTTTCTACCGTCAATGTTCATGGGGTTACTGGGTACAAGGAACTGGTGTAATATAAAAAGTAGCAACCCATTTTAGATGCGAATTTTAAACTCAGATTTAGGCTAATATGTTTTCAACCTGAGGCACTATTACCCTGTCTCACAATTCAAATTGCATTTGGTCCTTGCATGGGTTTGAGCTATGGTGCAGTTTTCACGATACACTTCCCTCAAGGTGAAATCTCTGGCATGTTGCCCAAAGAGGGTGTTCATCTGCCACCAAGAGTGTAGCAATGGGTGTTGTCTTGAGGGTGCAATACTTATTTCCTTGGATTTGCTGGCCGTCTGAGATGTCCTGGTGGCCACTGCAATTTCAGCTCATCCATTGCTGAGCATGATGTAGAGATTGTGAGTTGCACATAGCTTACGTGTTTGACACTATCGCCTTTCGTGCTAATTTGTAATAGGTAGTTAATTTACAATAGCTAATAAAGTCATTGTAGTTTGTGTCCACCCTTGACAGCACTTTTTGTGTCAATTGTTTGACTTTGTGTTCATTCTTTCAACTCTAAAAGTATACTTTTAATGGCATAAATTCTATTTTATAAAATAGACAACAATTTGAGTAGGCTTCACCAGGTACTCAAATATGACGCTCTCTTTAGAAGTTGTTTAAAAGCTGATCTTTGACTCCTGTGTGGTAATAAGTAATTTCATAGACCTATAAAAATTATTATCTGAATAATTTCAACATCTATTTTAAATCATTTCTTTATTGCAGCTCTTGATAAATTTTATCTGTGATGCGCTGTATCATTCTGCTCTGATTGCCACAATAAACGAAAATATCATCAGTATTTTTCTCTAGTTCAACCATTATTGAGGTCCTTGTCCGTGTTACATGTACATCAGAATTTGTGTTAAAGTTAAGCATGTAATAAAGAACCTTTAGTGTAACAAAGAATTTCTGTAGATAGAAATCAGGCCTATCAAATGAACATAGCAATGTGTTGGCTTACTAGTATAGGTTTATGGTCATCGATCTCAAGGACTCACGCGTCAAATACTATTGCGATGGTCAATTGTTCATAAAAATATAATAAACCAATATTATCATTGTAGAAGTTAGGCATACTTGTCAGTTGTGCTTGAGTAAAAGAATGTAGTCTTTCTGCTAAAACTAGTCATAGGTCCAAAAATGTGACTAAATTATCCTTATACTGAAAAAGACGATAATATTTCGTAAAATCCAAAACTTCAAACACGTTGTGCTAGTCCTAAATATTTTTCAATCGGGATAATTTTTGGGCTACATCAGTCTTTTACCAAGTGGCACCAAATGGTGGGTTGGAGAAAGAATAAAACTGAAGTTGAAAATTTGCCATTACAGATGCGACCACCCTAGTATGTATGTATATATGTATCTATTTAAACTGTGTATGTATGTTTGTAACTATATGTACTCAGTGTGGGTATGCATTGTAGCCTATGTCCGAAAATACATTTATGCATGCATCTATGTACATGTATGTATGTTTGTATGCATGTATGATGGCTCTAACAAAAATGATGCACGTATGTATTAATGTGTAACAATAACACAAAACTAATCTAATATACCGTAACCGAACAATCCTATTTTGAATTAGGGCCTACTGCTTGATGCCACATAATTAGGATTGTTGATTTCTCGTGAAATACAGATAATTAGCAAATAGTGTGAAATCTGAAATCTTCAAGTGTGTCTGAAGGAATGACAAGCAGCCACTTTATTTACGAGTGAGCCTATATATAGTGACTCTTAAAGCCCTCGGTAAATACTAATTCGGCTTAGATTAATAATATTTAAAGTGCTCGAAAGTCAAGTAACTGTGATAAATTATATTTTCGCCGAATGCTTTGACCAGACTTAGATCTATTTATAGAACTCGCTTCGTTGAAATCGCTTTGCTTTCGTCAAGTATTATTGTCATCGATAATTATGACAAATTGATCAATTTAAAATGCGCACACCATCACGCGGTGATCGAGAGGCAACAAATGTGAAGGAAAGACAAGTTAATTGGAAGAGAGGGCATTGTATCGCCTTGTATTCTTTGTATTACACTCCATTACAAGTGACCACATATAAAGCGTTTCTCTCAACAAGGACCTTTTAGAAGCGCTACCAGTGCGACCCGTGCACACCAAGAGAAAAGGTAGGATTTGAGTCGAGAGAAGGATTAGAAAAGACAGCCAGAGAGTATTGATGAGCGAACTGATGGAGAAAGTCCATTCCAATGCGAGGAACCTATGCAGACAAACTATGTAAATTAAGTCATGGCTGCTCTTCTGACCCAGAGAAGAAAAAAATATCGGGTCTGTCAGAGAATCTAAGAGGACACAGCGAAGTGGCAGTGGGAATACAAGATCACAAAGATACGTCAGAGCATGAAGAAATTTTTGACTCAAGGACCAAGACGAGAAATTTGAGTAATTGCACACGCGGACAGAGAGAGAGAGAGAGAGAGAGAAAGAGAGAGAGAGAGAGAGAGAGAGAGAGAGAGAGAGAGAGAGAGAGAGAGAGAGAGAGAGAGAGAGAGAGAGAGAGAAGCCAGTGAAGCTATTCAGTAATGAATATGAGAGAGGGCTTATTTGTGTGGATTCGGAAATCAATCTTTGTTACCTGTGCTAATCAACCAGAGTATATACTTGATAATTCTCTCCGGGATCGACTTCCCTTTCTTCTTCATGCAACTTGTTGTCTTCAATTTCTGAGCAAATAGAAACATCAAAAAGAATTATGGGATGCTCCTTGACTCTGTCCCATATTACTGGTATTCGAGCAGAAGAAATAATACACTTTTAAACATGTCTTATAATTTTACAAAATAACATGCAGTCTAATACAGACAGTCTAATCTATTATAACCTAATTTATTATGATTTAGTCTAATTTATCTAATCTAATCTAATTGATTATAATCTAATCTGATATGATTTAACTGACCGACATCTGAGCGGTAAAGGACCAAGCGTACTTTGGCATTTCAACCAGAGTCGGTTACTTCACTCCAGGGTCACATAAATAATTATTATTGTTATTATTCGAATGGTAAGATTCCAGCCTACAATCCGTTTGATATCTGTCAACACTCTGATTAATAATATTCATCTGTCAACCTGATTAGACCGACAATAATTCATCTTCGGCCTAATCGATGTGCCTGTCATATTTATCTAACACTTCAGCTATTCTTAGATTTCTCAGTTTGTTGTCGACAGCTTTACTTGACACAAATACAATTCTGTTTACGCTTTAAATCTAATTATCCTATTGATACAAAAGCTTTGTCGTCTAATGTCTGATAGCATCAGATTCTAATTCAGTTGGCAATAGAACTGAACGTTCGTGTGTATCAATCAGATAATTAATGCAATAATTGTACTAATTAGCAGCTTCTATTGCGTCAATGTATGTTGTGCACGAGACATCATCGTTAGTGCATGCGATTGAACTTTGAAAAGAAGTGTTACGGAAATGTTTAATGACTTGCCACAGTGCTTCATCACCAAATCAATCAATCAATCAATCACATAAATTTATATACATCCTCTTCAAGATCTCTACCCAGAGGCGCTCCCAACCCTGGCCTGATCGAAAAGAAAAGTCTTGTGAAGACGATAAATAGAGCAGAGTACACGTAAAATAGTACAGGTCTACAAGAACTCTAGCCACACTACATGTAGGCTATAATACATAACAGGATTCATCGCAACAAAAGTGTCTGCGTCCGCCATTATCTAAAATTCATTTCAGATGCAATGGTTGCTGGTTACAGTGGTATCTTACCTTGAGAAGAAAGAGCGCGATCATGCAGATTAGACCAAGGACGAAGTCCCAGATTCTAAAAAAGGCAAAACAAAAGATATCTCTGCACTGAAGAGGATTAATCGATAGAACGCAATTTCTTCTTAATGGATACACTCGTGGGTTTTTTTTTATCTGTAAGCTTACACTTGTGAAACAACACAGCTGTCATGCCTAACTAACGAAACCTTTGTCATTATTCTGTCCCTTTTATCAGTCGGTCGAGCTCTACTTGGTGGACATAGGTCCCTTTTGGTTCTCCTTTAGACTCCGATTGTAATATTTTTTCTCCATTTTTTAAAATGCATTTACCAGAATTGCAATAGGCTATTCTTTTGTTGGACCACGAAATATTGGTTTATGACTGATTGTTTGGTTAAACCAAAACGCGAATAATTATCATTATTATTACTCTTCTTAATCAATGTTTAAGGCCCTGAGGTACCATACTAAAATGTACATCCGAATATAAAATAATCACTATGATAGCGAAAAACATAATTGTAATAATGACAACAACAACATTTGATGCTACAGCAACACAGGGCTACAATGGCGTCTACACAAACTATGACATCGATCGAAGTAAGCCTTAAGCATCGGTGATAAGAGACATCCAATGCTGGAGTCATACAATATTTTTTTACATGCATGAGGTTATCGACTAATTAGACTCACTTCGTTTCCGGAAGCTTCTTGAACGTCCAGTAGACTTGATCGAGGAATTCGTTTGGAACACCTTCGAGACCCAACCAGTTCTGAAAATCAACCGACGACGTATAACTAGACTGATTCAGTTAAAAGTATCAGCTAATAGGATAGAAAATCATGACTTGTGACATTCTCAAACTGCTTGGGACTTTTGTATGATTTATTTATGACAA
Organism: Lumbricus terrestris; assembly: GCA_949752735.1. Taxonomy (NCBI): domain Eukaryota; kingdom Metazoa; phylum Annelida; class Clitellata; order Crassiclitellata; family Lumbricidae; genus Lumbricus; species Lumbricus terrestris. Next base: position 25,344,425 of record OX457046.1, read on the forward strand.
CCTGCGGCCTAAATAGTGACCCTTACGCTAAACGCTATACACACCAAAGCGGGGTCATGGGTCGGCAATTTTTAAAACGACCTTGACACATACGGTCTAACTAATATTCACATAGTCACCGGTCTTAACGGTTATTTGACCTTTTCACTCGTATCTGATACCCGATTACCTTGTAAACCGTGTGCTTTTTGTGCGCTTTGCAATATGAAGCATAGGTTCTACATATATACTTCTGGCCTAAGTCTTACTGAGGTCTTGACCTTCAATGTCACATGTTTTTGACATTGACCTTAAGACAATTAATATAACTAAGCGTCGTACACGGGGAGTGATGCACTAAGAAGGACACCAATTTTGACCTGACTGAAAAGATCTCCTGTCTACATAAACTCAAGTGATAGCCTATGATAAATCTGACAAATGATTGCAGACACTTTGTTTGTTACAATCTAAAAACCTCAAACTGAGGTACCGTAATCCGATATTTTGTGAATATATATTATAAGCCACTCATAATTCTAGGTCAAATCAAATCAAATACAATTTATTGTTCACAATACACATAGAAGAACAATAATTTACACAATATATAAGCTTACAAGCAGTGACAACAGGAAAACCCAAAGGAACGGATCACACTGTTCCGCTAACAGGGGTCGCCAAATTCATTCTATAGGTTTCGTTTCAACAGTTATCCCTATTTATCCTCTGAGTGACTTTCGCTCTTACAATTGATCGTAAATCAATGCAGGCCTACTAGTACGACTACCACAGACGGTTGAGCATGTTGTTTGTCCTCTGATAAATAGCGCATAATATTTTTACTGCACGAGTGTAGACCACTCGTCTGCGCAGTGCTTAGCTCAGTTTTGTGAACTAAAAGCCTTTCGGAAACAGTGTCCGTAATTACTTAGGTCATTTATTAACTGCAAGACTCTTACGGCGACACTTTTATCTTGTGCCAGGTCCATCACGTACCATGAGCGTCTATTAATAACCAACTATTTGCGAATTTCGATTGGGATTGTCAGACCTCGTTTTGACCATATAAGACCGGCGCTTGGCAGGTTGTGAGCCACATTATTTAAACGCTAACGTCTTCAGGCGTTCATTTTTCCTGGAAGACAGCGATATGACCAGAAAATGAGTTAATAAGTTCTATTCTAGTCACTGAGAAAATTGATTATTGTCTGTGACTAAGTTACTTATCATTCTGGGTCAAATCAAATCAAATAGGCCTACACTTTATTGTTCACCTATAGGTGTCTGATATCTTTAGACTTTATTGGACGGAAGTATTGTGTTGGAAATCAACAGACAACAGCGATCAGTTCAATTGTGTCTATAACAATGCTCAGATGATTTTGACGAGGCTGTTTTCCAATCGATAAAGATTCCTGAGCATACGTGTACGAAATATAACGGTGCGAACATCGACTTGTGCATTGTAATAATGACGCCATAATCTAGAGTAGATTTGATGTGCATGTATCTTTGATAGTAGCACGTGGTATCTTCGTGCCTGTGCAGACAGTTGTTCCTCTGAATTCAAGCAGTGCACGCCCCCCCGCTTACAAATATTGGTACAAGACCGAGTTTCTTAGCCTAAGGATCACTTGCCTTGAAACACTTCCATTAGCTTTGTTTACTCGATAGGTGCCTACTTAACGATCGCTAGCTAAATGTGCACCATTGCGTCTCGCATTGTCTCCAAATAGCATAGGACGCGCATCGTGTAGTATTGTTATTGAAAATTTGCATTGTCTCTCTATTATAGCCTAAGTACATACGATAGCCTACATGTAGTACATTTAAAGTTGTTTCTCGGCTGTACGTAACCGTTCAATGACATCGTGGCTTAATAAATAAATATATATTTGATATTTATTCATTTATTTATATAGATTATTCGAACAGAAAAATAGGCGAATCTTCATCAAACTGCAGATCAATTAACAGGGGAAGTTCTCTGACAACCGATTTCTACCATTACTACTACTACAAATACCACAACAACTACTACTGCTGCTGCTACTACTACTACTACTACTACTACTGCTGCTGCTGATGCTGATACTACTGCTGCTGCTACTACCACCACAACCACTGCTATTACTACGACTACTACTACTACTAATATTACCACTACTACCACTGTCACTACTACTGTCATTATCACTGTCACTACTACTACTACTAATACTACTACAACTGCTATTACTAATACTACTACTACTGTTACGACTACTACTACAAAAGCGTTGTCTAATTTTAAGACAGCAACGACCTTCACCTACTCACCCGTACTTGACCAAACGCAATCGTAATAACAGCAGCCGTCGTAAAACTCTCGAGAACTGGATGAGAAACGTAGTTGACAATGAAACCTGTTAACAAATGATTAATTCAGCGATTACTTCAGATTATTAATGATCGAACTAATGGACAATCGGCAAATCAGCGAATAAGGCATTGTTCTCAAAATGTTTATGAACTGCCCTTGATACGGTCGTGACTATCTGTTATTCGTCGAGTTGGCTCGCACTTACACGACCATCTGTTGTTGCAATCAATGGCTAAGATTCATTTCACAACGTTCACCTTGCATTCAATGCTGACAGAATGTTTGCAAGATTTTTAATGTACCATGTATTGCTGCATTAAGATACTGTAGGAATAGGACTACTTGCTTAGCGTCTAGTGTCAACTGCCAAGTCATTTGGTTGTAGCAGGGCCGTGTTTAACATAGGTCCATTCGGTCTGTGCTGGACTGTGCACCGAATGCCCCTGCAGAGCCGAGAGTTTTGTTGCCATTGGCCAAATGTCTTTTGCGAGTCTCAGTGTTACTTAGGCCTAAGCGTTTTGTAAAATCAGTAGGGCTATAAGCGTAAGAAAACATTAATTTCACTAAGTCCACCGACGTTGCGTGCTTGCTTACTGACCCGCCACAGCCGACAAACCACTTAGGCTAGCCTAATTGAACAGCGGATTTTTGTAAATGATTAATCTTGTCAGGCTGCCGAACGGCACTTTGCCCCTGCTGTAACACTTTGCACCGACACTCGAAGAACCTTAAACACGGCCCTGGGTTGTAGGCTAAACTGTATCTCGCGTCTTAACTGGTAATTCCTCAGCAATATGCATCAGGTATGACCCAACACAATGGTAGATTTAACACTTAAACGATGAGAGTTTATACCAACAGTGACTCAGTTACCAATGCAACTCGTTCTTAACACTTAAAAGTGTTAATCTGCTCGATTCCCTTTTCAACTTTTATCCTGAATCACAGCACATCACATAAACGCTCCACATCATTAACTCCTTTACATAGGGGCGCGGTGGTGCAGTGGCATGTTCTTTACCTTGGAGCCGGAAGGTTCCAGGCTCGAATCCGGGTCAAGCCGCCGCGCAAGTCCTTCACTCGCAATTTCTCATGCGCTTCGGCTTGAAAATCCGGTTCAGCGTCCGCTCTGTATAGTCGGGAGCGCCTCTGGCTAGGATTCTTGAAGGGACACTATAGCAAGTAGCTTACTCATACATACATTCCGCCTAAGGTTGTAGAATTGTAAGCTTAGTTGCTGTGTTACGCGCTACAACGTGAAAATTCTTAACATCGTTGATTAGTATTGCTATTAAATTATTAAATAGATCAATCGTAGTTGCTTTAAAGCCGCGAATAGAAAGTAGAAACCGTCTTTAAACTCTCGGCAGACTAGAATGAAACGCACCTAGGTGAAAGACTCCGAGAACAAACTGGACGATTCCGCACATCAGCGACAGTACGATGGCGTACGTTGCATCTCCCTCTATCGGCGATTTGGCGAACTTGCTGACTAGTAGAGACAAGACTGCGGCTGGTCCAAGATTCACGTCCTTCGCAGTTCCAAAGATGATGTACATGAAGACGCAAGTCATTGCCGTGTAAATGCCGTACTACATCATGAAGAAATTCATCCAAATTATGCAATTTAGAAATCAAATTATGCAATTTAAATAGTGCACTGATGACACTAAATGTGTCAAGATGCTATGCCATATTATTTGATGTCCAAAACGAAGTGACTCGGGAGGAGCTGGGGCAAAAGGAAACAGTGGTGGACAAGATCAGAAAAAGAAGACTCACCTGATTCGGGCACGTGACACGAATGGAAGACAAAAGGCTACCGGCCGCAGCTCTGCACGGGCATGTGGAGAGAAAGAGAAGCCAAGGGAGACAATCAAAGACCTGGATGGACAATATAAAAGAAGATCTAGCAGCACAGAATATCAATTTTAATAGGCAAACTTTTGCCAAGTAGTTGCCGTTGATTTGAATAGGTGTTCGGTCGTCAATGACAACTGAATTTCGTAGAATTATTTAACGTTAAGCACCACACTTGTAAATGCTAAAAGGGTAAACCTTACCTGCGGTGGAAGTAGAGCAATCTTCGCAAACGCAATACTCTGTGGAACGACCGTTAGACCGACAGTCAAACCAGCGATGATATCTCCGAGCAGATGTGGTAGCCTACACAAATTGAAACATGTTAGATTAAGTATACATATAAATCCCTGACGTTTGTGCACACGATAATGTAAGTAAATTCTTTAATTGAGCCCACGTATCAAGCATGTTATAGCTACAGCAGTTGAATAGTATATAGAAGTAAAATCTCTGTGTTGTACTGTTGCTATCATAAGCTTAAGGGAGCAAAAGGCAATACATACGTTGTGTGTTTCTCATGAAACATTCTCAAAGTTAATTAAGTCGCACTTGTTCAGAACTGCCCGGTAGCTGCGTTAAGCGCCTTCGTGAGGTTATTGTAAGGCGCTATATAAATGTTCATATACATACATACATACATACATACATACATACATACATACATACATACATACATACATACATACATACATACATACATACATACATACATACATACATACATACATACATACATACATACATACATACATACATACATACATACATACATACATACATACATACATACATACATACATACATACATACATACATACATACATACATACATACATACATACATACATACATACATACATACATACATACATACATACATGATAGCTCCAATGTACGTCGGTGGATAACTCAAATTCAATATTTCAATGTCACGTAGCAGAATAACTAGAGTCCATGTGGCGCAAAGCTCGAGGGTACGTACCGTACGTATTCTATTTTTTGAAAGGTACGTACGTATTTTAACGTACCCTATTTTAGGGTACGTAAACAATAAATAAAATACGTTAAGCACGTCATTGCTCATTATAAGAATGCTCAATTTAATTTAAGCAAACACTCACCACCCATAACATGGCGTAGTAAATTGCTGCAATGCTATATTGTAGGTCTACATGTAGGCCTATGTTTAGCCAGCATGCATTGCACTTAATGCACTAATGTCAGTCAGTCGTCTCAGTTCTGCTGCAGCACTTCAAAGATGTGTTCTTGTGCGATTGTCTGATCCAACCCAGAACTGCTTGTCGAAAAAATCGCATTCAATCAAATAATAGTTATTGTTTTTCGCATTTTTCAAAGCTTTCACGTGCGTCCATAATGTCCATTCCTTCCCACGTTCTCTGGGCATCGCTGACTTGCTGACTGATGCGTAGGCTATATAGATATAGCCTACTGCAACTTTCGAGTTAGGCTATACACCAATTTGCAAACCAGCGACGTGTACTTGGCTCTCATCAGAATGACAATACAATTTGCATTAAATTAATTAAAACCAACGAATTTTTCGAATTAAATTTACTGCTGCGCTACCGGAAGTACCGGTTCAATGACGCATAGGTCTGCAGTTGACGTCGGATTATACGTTGGCTATGGGTCGCTGAGAAAACCATGCATAAATAAAATTTTCGTGTATGGTACGTACCATACGCGTATTCTATTTTTTGAAAGGTACGTACGTATTTTAACGTATTCTATTTTAGGGTACGCGTACCCTCGAGCTTTGATGTGGCGCCTTTAAAGCTGTCTTCAACATTGCTGCTTTTGTATGCTTATGTAACTGCCTGTAATTGCGACGTATACTTGACACGAATAATGTGTCATGCTGAATCAATGGAAACCGTTCGTATTGTCTAAATGGAAATTGCTTCCAGAGAAACTGGAACATAAAGCTCCTTGACGTATGCCGGTGTCACGATATAGAGTATCCCACCTAATAATCGTATCCCCCCAGATGAAGAGAAGTTAAGAAAAGCCACTTCCGCGTGTTTTTATTTTTGCAAATTGACCTCCATGGCTTTAACAGGGGAGGGTAGAATATTCCGTGGCACCCGCCTGGTGACAGCCATCGCAGTTCGTCCAAGTCTAATGATCTTGGATAGAACCGCTTCTCTACCAAAAGCCAATGCAGAGTAAGTTCTTCGCTTGTTGGGGGGGGGGGGGTCCGGTAGAGTAATGGTTAACACGCTGGCCAAGAGAGCGAGAGGTAGTGAGTTCGAGCCCCTGTTGGGCGGATTTGCTTTGTAGGCTGCCATCGGCGCCGTGTAATTACAAAGCTGTCTGTTCAGTTAGTAGTTAAGTTTAATTAAGATTACTGCATAACTTGTAAATGTAAAGCGCAGTGCGTCTTGCAGGCGCTCAATTAAAGAAAAGATTATTATTATTATTATTATTATTATTATTATTATTATTATTATTATTATTATTATTATTATTATTATTATTATTGTTTTCAGCACGAGCGGCGCAGCTGTCAATTCGCGTCAATGTGAAGCAGCGTTGACCGTCTTTTTGGTGAATTAATCAGACGAGTCCTTTCGAGGCCGCTGCCCGTTTGATTCGTTTATGGTAGTGTTTGTGCAATGCAATTCCTAACGGTGGTTAAACACAGTCTGTCCTGAACTCCGACAGTAGGACAACGTAATGATTTAGAGACGTCGAAAATATAAAAGATTTTGAGTTCAAGTGGATCTATATGGAAGACACTGGTCTGATTTGTACAGAGAACCGCCCGACGCATCTCAAGATTAACCACTGCAGCTAGGGTCTGAAATTGGTTGACAGTTTAATTGCTCACAACCTCGATGAGATGTTTTCAAATCTAGAGAACTGTTTATTGCCTCAGAATTTATTGTCTCGAAATGAACTTGATGATTCCCGTACCAGCGGCATAAACTGAAAGTAAGCTACTACTACTGCTACCCGACAGCACAGTTCATTTTCTGTCACTGGTCCTACAGCCTGGAATGGCCTCCCTGTAACACTGCGCTTATTGCTCATGGGTCATTCCCTCTGCTCCCGTACAAGTACAACAGAGGTTAAGAATCTCAAAACTGTCCTATTTAGCCGTGGTTGGGCCGGGAGAGCTTCAGAGTAGTCAACCTTGAGGAGGCGTAATATAAAATTTTCCAAAATGTAATATTAGTTATTGTATTATATAGTCTAGCGGAATTTTCTGAAGCACTTCTCGCAGTGCAGAGCAGTCAGAGGACTCTGAGAAATACAATAAGATCTAAGACAGCTAAAAAATGCATCAGGGTCTCCAGTCAGAATGGCAGAGTGGACTGAGGGTGAATGTCAAGCCCCAGTGAGGATCCATTGCAGACAAAAGTTCTGAGTTGGGTTATGGCAGTCCAAACCTGAGGAATCAAGAAGACAACAGTATTCCGAGGATTGGATCATGGCCTTGCTTGAGTAGGCTACGCTGATTTTCAGCCGGACCAAATTTCTCTAATCTTGGATAGCAGACACCATTGTGTGTGTTCTTAAACGGTTTAGGCCACAATTGGGCTTCGAGAGTCAAATACAGATTTCTTAAAAACTCCCGCATGGAATTAAGTAGTAATTGAATGTCTCTTGTTACGACAGATGTTGATAGAACGATGGAAAGTGACGCAGCTGATAATGAACATGATGAATGTGACACCTCTGCAATGTTGACAAATTTACTACAAGTTGTTTTGAAATTTTCTCTGACCCCCTGTGCGCATTTCTACTTAATGGCGTGCAGCCTACGCGCGTGACTGTGCGAGGAGAAAGGGGTCCACTTGTCGCTAACAAAATCACCCGGTGAATGAACTTTTTTAATTAGGCTAAAGCGAATATGATTTTGAGTCTAATTAATGGGTCTACAGATAAAGGTGTAGAACCCATTGAAAATGTCTATCAGTACATTCTTGAAAAGTGGTCCATTTTCTCGGCCAAGGAGAGTGCCTATAATTATTTCAAGTTGGGACTTCACCAGAAGAAATTCCAGGGATTGAGGTCTCCGATTAGTAGTTACACGTGTGCATGTGCTTCAGGAATTTGAATTGAAAACAACAAACAAGTACCAAATGCAGAGTCGACTTGTCAATTTCTTTAGCGCAAGTTCTGTTTAGCGCTGATTGAATCTTTGTTGTTGCGCCTACTTCACTTACGGTTCAACTTCTAAGTCAAGCAATCTCAGTCGCAGAGATAAAAATATTATTGACCTACGGAGTATCATTGAAGAAATTATCAATCCCACTACTGAACGCTTATCACCATACTATCCATATCATTGAGATACCACACCGAGTAGCTGTAGTTGCCTAAAATAAGCTACTTTTGAAGCCAAGGTGGTCCAGTATGAAGAGAAAGTTGTCGAGGTCTTGGGCTGAGAGCGTAGAAAGTGCGAAGATCATTCTGATTAATGTGATCTTGGAGTGTTATTGGTTTAATCTGCCACAACTGGGTCAGAGCGAAGTCCTGGAAGTCAACGCATTTCGAAAATGTAGAATGAAATTGAGCACATTTGGACTGTGCAATATGCATGCATTCACATACAATGACAAAATTATCTCTTCTTCAAACGTCTTATCAGATCCACAGTAAGCAGAGCATTGCGCTCTTGGTCGGGACTTCAGTATCATTACCCTCGTAAACCACTATAGTATGAAGTGTAGAGCTAGTGAATGAGTGTGAGGGTTCTTGTGTAGGCCTATGTCTGTGTGTGTGTGTGTGTGTGTGTGTGTGTGTTTGAATCTGTGATCCGTTAACTAGGTGGCCTTGATGGCTTTTGTCAGTTGTCAGTTCACGATATGTGGTTATGCTGAATATTCTCATTTCTGCCACCATTTCACAGATGGCCTGCAGGCTGCAGCTAAGATCAGGTGGTTCTAAAAGCTAGTTTTAAAATGATTGATACTCTCAAGGTTATGCCGTAGATCGATAACGCTAAGATTAAAAAATTCAGATTGTATATTAAGACAGTATATACATCTAAGTAACCTATATGCATGTTTGCATGCATGCATTTATGCGTCTCCAAGTGCAATATGCACCCTACAGTCATTCATTTTTATGAGCACTCGTCAGAGTCGTCATAGCAATTAGTATAATCCTAGGCTTTAGTATATATATATACATGTATATATATATCCATATCTCACTCAGGAAAAAAGCTGGTTGCATAATATGGAGATTTTTTCGATATTTCTTGAACATTATGAGTGTATAAAGACAAACACTGAAACACACCAAATATTCTAAGTTAGGCTAGGATCTCTTTCGGACGCCTAGTGAAATTGGAAATGTAATGTAAAGTATGGTGATCGCTTCTCAATGTGCGTCATTCTGTCAGCGCTGTCGAGCCAAGTAATTTGTCAGCGAAGTTAAATCGCATCAGCATTTAGTTTAGCACGAAGTCAGAGGAATGGCAGCTCAGAATTCGTCCTCTGGAATTGAGTTACCTAAAACTATTCATAGGATGTCCTTATAAAAACCGTAAATGTAGGTGCAAATAGCATGTCCTAAAATTTTTATCTAAAGTTGTATACATATTCGACTACATGGCATATAATGTGCTAGCAGCTAGCCTATATAGCAGAGCCAAGGTACGCCTATGGTTCCCATATTTACCGCTGGTGACTGGCCTCGCATGCCATAAAACACAAGAACGCTACTAGTACACTTGCCGAATATTTCGTGAACTGAAGATTTGCTGTGCCAAGTTGCAAGTTCTGCTCGTCTCATGCCAGACTTGTCCAAGTTTCTGTGAGAGGGAAATGTCACGTATAGATTTTCCTTGGGGGGAATATTGCCTATGTAGACTCTACATGTAAGCGACAGCTCAAGATTTTTCCTGTTAAATTGTCAATCCTGAGGGGAACTGCCCCCAGAAATGCCTAGATTAAGCACTGTCCCTCATACGCAAACCGACACGTAGACAGCAGGAGTTGATGCGCATAATTATTATTAAAGAAAGCTGCAGTAAATTTGGATAATTATCCCCGAACTGAGCTAACCACTTTAACAGTGGTGAGCTATGAAAGTTCAGAATTGATTTAAATAAGACTTACCTGTATTTCGGAAGCCATTTGATGACCGGAAACTTGTTCTTCGCGCTCTCCCGATTGAACGTGTTCTTCAGACAACTCTTACCGTCGATGTGACGACACCCGTGATAGATCTCGCACGTGCATTGTCTCAAGCAACATGCGCAATCGCGAACACCTCGAACATTCTCACCGCAACAGTTGTCCAAATTCTCCATGCAACAGTCCTCTTCCACGTCATCCACTACTACCACCTTTTCCCCGCCGGTCTCCTTCCCATCCGTTTCCACTTCCACCGTGAAGTCTTCGTTTTCGTCGTATTCGTTCCCGTCCTTCGTTTGCTGTCCCGTTCCGGCATTCGCGTAGACGACATGACCGTTTGTCCCGCGGAATCCGACGGCTAAGGAGAAGTCGTTCTTTTCTTCCATCACAACTATACTCAAATAAGCGATCGATCTGGCAACGCAGAAAACTAACGCTGGAGTCTCTTCTAGGAGACGCGCACTTGTCTACTGAAGACGACACGAGGAAGTCGCAGTTCATATGTAGCCATGAAAGTCCTTGAATTGCAGCCCGTGTTGTAGCATTAGCCGCAGGCCAACGTTGCTGTGAAGGCTAGTGTCAAGCCAACCAATCAATTTCTGAGTTATAGGCTAAGCTTCGAAGTAGACTATGTATCTATGTATATATGATCAATTTCTGAGTTATAGGCTAAGCTTCAACTTAGACTATGTATCTATGTATATATGATCAATTTCTGAGTTATAGGCGTAGACTATGTATCTATGTATATATGTAATAATCGCTTGTCTAATGAAGAGTTGAACTGCTAATCAGTCTAAATATTCCATAAATACTTATGACTTCGACCACGTCGTCGAGGAGTCCGAAATAATAAATTAGTTTGAACTTTATTCGTCTTTGTCCTGCTTATCTATAGACCTCTGCAGCTGGTATCGTAATTGATTTAGTAGGCCTACTATTGCAGATTGCAGAGAGCTCTTTATGAACTATAGCCAGACCCTGTCAAACAGCAGCTGTAAAGCTATGGAAAAATGTCGCAGAAGATCGCAATATTATATATGGGGCGCGGTGGTGTAGTGGCGAGTTTGGTGCCTTGGAGCCGGAGGGTTCCAGGCTCGAATCTAACTCAAATCCACCGAGTATAGAGACCTTGAGCAAGTCCTTTACTTGCAGTTCGTCTGCTTAGAGTGCAATGTTTCTAACTCCAATGCATTTAGCAATGGAGTTAGCGCCATCAGTGCACTCTAACAGACAAATTGCTCGTGCAATTCGGCGTGAAGCTTCGATGCAGTGTCCGCGCTGTAGTCGGGAGCGCCTCTGAACAGGAAGATTTAAGGTGCGCTATAGCAAATGCGATGGATAAATCAATAGATAAATATATATGACCAAAAAATTACTACATCATGACTTTTGGGGTAGTATTGAACATCTTTTCTTCTTCTTCTTCTTCTTCTTCTTCTTCTTCTTCTTCTTCTTCTTCTTCTTCTTCTTCTTCTTCTTCTTCTTCTTCTTCTTCTTCTTCTTCTTCTTCTTCTTCTTCTTCTTCTTCTTCTTCTTCTTCTTCTTCTTCTTCTTCTTCTTCTTCTTCTTCTTCTTCTTCTTCTTCTTCTTCTTCTTCTTCTTCTTCTTCTTCTTCTGGGCATACGCCTATCTGCCCACATGATAGGCAGGTTCAAATGTCTGACGTCACCGTTCCCCTCATTGATGGGCCTCTTCCGCTGCTTCCCATATCCATTAATTTTGTCATCACCCAGTCTAGCAGCATCTGTCGTAGTCTTCCTTTTGTTCGTTCCCCGTCATTTTTCCTTCGATGACCATTCCTAGTATAGTTAATCTCCTCTCAGCGTTTGTATGTGCACTTGTTATAGCGTTATAGTTATCAAGCTCCTTACTCAGAGGCGCTCCCGACTACAGAGGGGACACTCTGCATCGGAGTTTCACGCCGAAGCGCTGAGCGATTGCGAGTAAAGGACTTGCCCAGGGTCCCTACGCGGCGACTTGAGGTGGAATCGAACCTGCAACCATTCGCCTGCAAGGCGACGAACATACCCACTACACCACCGCGCCCCACAAACGTAATCCAGCTTGTATCCTACCCACTTCTGTTGTCTTTCCATCATTGTGTTTTTATCATGGTTCTTTCTGAATGCCATGCGTGTACATGATATTCGCATGCATGGTTTTATGTGCACGTTCAGAGATTGTTGAATGATAACACGCTGGTACTACGATCAGAAGCACTCTGGTTCGATACCCTCTAGCCCCATAATACTGACTCAGCCTCACACTACCTAGAGGGAGGCTGTAAGCTGAGCAATAGGACAGATAAACGCCTTGCATACTGCCAAAAAATTAAATTCGACTCCTGTTAAATCTCGTTATCACCTGTCAATTCGGTTTCATGCAGTCTAACTGCGATACGTTAGTTTTAATTAATTACCGAATATTATAAGATACTTAATTATCTGTATCTTTAAACGCTTTTCCTGTCTTCAGATAAAGCAATAAAGCGTATTAGCACGAAGAGAAAAGGAAGCGATTTACAATACATGGAAAATTGTTGTCATATTGTAGACCTTTGCAGGTTTGGCTGTCTATTTGCCGGCAGTTTGTATGTGTTTATATCTGTGTATGTTTGTTTGTATGAATGTAGGCCTATGTATGTATGTACGTACGTACGTACGTATGTATGTATGTATGTATGTATGTATGTATGTATGTATGTATGTATGTATGTATGTATGTATGTATGTATGTATGTATGTATTGTATGTATATATGTATGTATGTGTACATGTATGTATGTACATGTATGTAGATATGTGTGTATGTATTCAGACTCTCTCTCCTCTCACCTATCCTCCACTCTCTCTCTGTCTCTCTCTGTCTGTCTGTATCTCTCTTTTTGTTTTCTCTTGGTAGCCTATGGAATGTGCATCTTTTCTATTCTGCACCCCGCAGACAAGCATTCACAGAACCATTTACGTGTTACTCTGCATTTCTACTTATACTTTCCAAAGATCTTCACCGCTGTTGTCTTCATCGTCGAAAAATAATCATCCTCTCTACGGTACCTCTCATCGTATTTCTAACGGCTGCCTTCCTTCTGCAGTTTCTTGGTAGACCTACTTGACGCGCTCTGTGGGTCAGAATCCGTGATTTGAGGTCATTTTCAAGTTGGCTTATACTTGAAATAGAACCCAGCAACTCTGCAAGCGTCGACAGAAGCACTTGTCTTCGCGTCCCGATAAAGAGACATGTAATTCGTCACATTTTGACAACTTCAGACATACTTTTGTGATTGCCAGGGCTTTTATTAATGTGCAGATGTACCGGTACACAAAATGTGCAGTTCTAAATGGATGTGTGCAGTTGTAGAAGCACTTCTGTACAGTTATAACTAGCAAAAATGGTCATTGTCCTCCGATTGGAAGTAATTTACCATGGAGGATGGGAGGGAAAAGAAGGAGTTGTGCAGTTCTAAAAATTCCTTAAAAGCAGCCCTGGTACTGATTGCGAATGGACACAATAGACTTATAGAAGTTAAACAACAGAAGTTAGATGATTCCATGATTGTAAAATCTGCTTCAATCGTTAGCGGATGCACAACAATATTCCTGATTTCCAATAACTACTTAGTCTTATCTGTTCAGTCGTGGCTGAGCTGGAAGCATCTCTGAGTAATCTCCTTCAAAAGGTTTATATACTATTCTTATAATCAATGAATCATGAAATTTTGATTTGAAAGCTGGAACACTGTGGGATAGGAGGCGAATGTCTGACCTGATTTGAGGACCACCCAAAGTACAGTAGGCTAGGCAATGTGTCCTCTACAAGGTCCACTTCTGACATACTTAGCTATAAATAGTGGAGACACATTGCTATTTCTGTTATGCGTGAACGACATAATAATATCTCGCCTCGTTAGCTCAACAATTTATTAAGTTCGCAGTTGAGGCAAATGTATTTGTGTCTGGCATTTCACTTCTTCAACTGATTAATAGCCAAATGTGTAACTGGTAACATCAAGGACATGTTGAAGCCGAACAAGCTATTATTGAGCCTAGAAAATAGATTATATTTTATTTGTTTGAAACAGTATGCTGGCCTTACTTTACGACTATGCGTTCTCGATAATTATAGCCACCATATCAATAGAGTGATATGTGCTAAGTTCTTGGGTAGTTTTTAATCCGGTGTCATTTATTATAATAATGCATGATAACATTACAATCATAAAAGAGTAAATAATATCACGGTTTAGCCATTTTAACAGCTCATTGTAGCACAATGAAGTGAACAGCAACTAAAAACCATTATCAATAGGCTATGTTAAACATTTCTAGGAGTGTCATTTCTGAGGGCCTTTCTAGATTAAACACTGGCTCTTGACTCTCTTGAGGTCACGATTTTGAATTGTCAACTACTAGGTCTAATAATTTGCGACATCCATATATGCTTCACAATTCACCGTTCAGCTTCGCCTTTCTCAGGCTCCTCTATCCATCACACCTCGGGCTTTGCATTCGACATTGAATAGACGTATACGCAGTACACACCTCTTCAAGAACTCTCATCATGTGTCATCTGATCCTCCACCTTCCAATTCCTGCTCCAGACGACACTCGCCTTAGTAGCTGTTCCTCCCCCTCTGATCCTACGGCAATCGGACCCGACCTTCCTTTGGGCTACTCTTACAGTATTACGGACAACCCGTTTGTCTCAAGCCGATGGGATCCATGGTTTGTGCTGAGGCATCTTGTGGTGCAGGAAAATGGCGGATCTGAAAGATTTGCTGCAGCCAAAAGTACAGACGAAAATATTGCGCTGCGTACAGATGTAAAGAATTTTACGGCGAACGCTCGAAAGAGCAAGGAGCGACCTTTCATTCTGGCCCGCGGGGCCTTCCCTAAAGATTACAAAATTAGAGGATAAAAGTTTCAAATTTTTATATTCTACAGTCAGCGCCAAATATCTTGCAAATCTTCGTGGTTTAATATATGTAAACCTATAGTATATATAGGCCGATCTTGATAGAGTAACCTATAACTCCGTTTTATAAATGAATTTATTGAAACAAAAGACACATTGAATTTATTGAAACAAAAGACAATTGGTAGGCTACCCGTTGACAGCTCGTGATTGAGAATGTGCTTTAACCTTCATTAATACATGTATGAAGATGTTAGGATTCCCAGGGAGGCAGTACATTTGCATATGAGCTTCGGCACCCTGACCCGCCACATGTTGGAAGATGTTCACACTGGTCCGTCACTTGCTAGAAAATGTTCACACTGACCCGCCACTAAAAAAGGTTTGACAACCCTGCTATAGCCTATCATGTTTATTTGGTAATGATGATTATGGTAGCTATAGGGTTCAGCAGAATTTTGTAGTGTCCATGGGCGGAGTTTATCAGGGACTAGGGGGGCTAAACCCCCCGCCCAAGAAGACCCAGATTCATTTTTTTACCGTGTAAATGGTATCCTTTCCCGGGCTTAGCCTACTTCTCCCCCCACCAAGAAGACTTTAGCCCCTCCATGAACGGAAACCAAACTCCGCCCATGGTAGTGTCTGCATTGTTATGTCAAAGTTCCTCATCATGAAAAGACAGATGGCACTTATGCAAATGTACTGCCTCCCTGGGAATCCTAACATCTTCATACATGTATTAATGAAGTTTAAAGCACATTCTCAATCACGAGCTGTCAACAGGGTAGCCTACCAATTAACCTCCAGGCTGTCATCCGTTCCGCCAATGGTTGATGTATGGCGGATTGAACTGGTCTAGCTTTCCGTGATCACGCACGCAGAGACTTAAATTCTTTCTCGGATAGCGAATTATAAATCATCAAAAACCGATAGTCACTTTACGCTGACTTAATAGCAGATCCTGATAACACATGAAGTTTGGCGACATATAAATTACTCTACCCCAGGAACAATAGCTCGTACAATATGTCCTCGACGCATTAGTTATGATCATAAACGTCTGCTTTTCTTATCAGCATTGTGGTTCTCGGACACGAAAATGATTTATACTGTGACAGATTACCAAGAAACACTGTATGTCAGTAAGTAGGCTTGTTTGGAAATAAATTAAGTTTTTTTTTTAGGCTACGCCGCCATTGTTGGTCGTATTTAATTATAAATATTTATAAAAACAATCGAATTCCGCATAGATATTCCTTTTGAGCCATTTATGGATGACACTTAAGGATGCATTGCGTCACTTGTCTGAAGAAGGTCGGTTATAATGTTGGGTTTTCGCCGGTGCAACCCCTTACGAAGACGATCCCTAGATCCGCCCTCGTCAAGGGGAATGAATGCCTCCCCTCTCCGCGCTACCAGAGAGGGTTTGAATGAAGCATCTGCAGCAGCTAGTGGGCCTCTAGTGTCTGGATGATACAGATACGACTGTCGCTCTCGGATTCTCTCGCTTCTGCGAGGCTGGAAGGAAGCTGCACTGGCCTCCTGTCTCGGTTTATCCGAGGGATATTCGAACTCGCAAGATCGTGACGGGAGCTGGTGAAAGATAGGTCTTGACGAGAAGTGTCTGAGTGGAAGAGCGGTGATCGTGGGATTCACAACTTCTTCCTCCCGGTGGTAGAAGTCAGGGTTCGTTTGGGTTGGGCCCACTCGATCCTGCACGTAATCCTCCATCTCCCTCATTCTTTCGACTACTTCCTGATGGCTCTGGGATAAACCAGATTGGCCACTGGCCACCTCGTCTAGCTGGGAAGTCACATCGTCTAGCTGGGAAGCCAGGGCAGATTGGGTGGTGGCAATCCTAGTGATCTGGGTCAACATACGTTCCAGCAACTCGGCAGTATGGTCACCTGTCTTCTCCCTTACCAGTACCTCACCGTCGGTAGTAGCCGTAACACAACTCTCTTCCATTTCAAAGTATATATTGTCAAAGCAGAGTAAATAATTTCTAAGCTAGTACTACAAACTAATATCTATTTAGGCACACAAAGTAATGCAGTCATTCAGATCAATGTCAGCGCATTCGCACACGAACCTTCGACAAAGCACAGTCTTATTATAGTCTTTGAACCTACCTTAATAAAATAGGGAGGGGAGGCAATTCTCTATGAATTTAGGATTCACAGAGCATTCGAATAATCCCTACTGTTCATACCTTAGATCCGGTCCAGACCTGTTTGTACAGCGGACAGTGGCAACGGAACAGAAAACACTTATACTCCCGATCAATGGCGGGGATTTCGCTGTAGACTATCCATTCCGAGTACGCGGTTAAGGACTCCTGTCCTGAGGTAGAACGGATCGGAAGAGGACTATCCTGCACTCGACGAAGGAGACGCTAAACTCTTCTTGGAGTTGGTTCCTCACACTTCGGAACGCAGGTCCTCAATTCCTGGATTTGCGAAGGGGATCGGAGGCCTATTCTGCACTTCGACGAAGGAGTTCCTAAAATTGGCATCTCACACTTCGGAACGCAGCTCTTCTATTCCTGGGTTGACGAAGGCGGCATTGTCTTCACCTCCGGGCTCGGACTTCACCAGTACGGATCCTTCCTGTTTCAGCAATCTGGGCGTCGGCCCTTGGGTTCTTCGCGCAAAGCCTTTTATATGATTCTGCGGGGACGCGTCCGCCCCCGACGTTGCTGCTACCATGCGCTGGCAGTTTGCCAACTCAAACGGGACACGCTGTCTTTCCAGGGCAGGCCGAGTTAATTCTGCAAGTCACTCTGACTCGAAAACACGCTCTCTACACGCAGGGAACACGTGGACACCATGCAGTCATACATGTAGCTGCAGCAAGGGCGTCGCTATATCTATTTCATGTGGGCCTAATCTCCTTTCTCTACATATAATATGGGTCTTATTACATTACCATTACCTTACTTAACGTTTAAATCCTTTGTCAACAGTCCTACTGTTGTACACTCTCCGCGACCGACTCGTGAAAAATTCAGGCTGTAGGTCGGAATTTTTCAACTACTTCCGTCTCATGGAGACATCGTTTTCGGCCGTGCATAACACTGGTCTCAGGTTACCTCGAGGACATTTCTCGTACTGCGGTGGTCTGGAGGTCGACTGACGCGCTTCGGATCAGTTCACTTTCCGACCACCTCAGACTCCTATCTGTCCAAGCCATACAGGGGATTAGATCTATTCGGGCAAATTGGCGCCAATATAAATCTTCCTGCACATATTAATCAC
This sequence comes from Lumbricus terrestris, assembly GCA_949752735.1. Taxonomy (NCBI): domain Eukaryota; kingdom Metazoa; phylum Annelida; class Clitellata; order Crassiclitellata; family Lumbricidae; genus Lumbricus; species Lumbricus terrestris. Next base: position 25,362,916 of record OX457046.1, read on the forward strand.
CATGTTAATGCAATAAGTGTCCGTTATGCCTACTAAGAGCTACCTATAACATATAGCGTTCAGTGTCACTCATAACATCAACATTCCATCGGCTATCCAAAATCAGGGCACATGATTATGCAGACGAGATTTCACGCATAAGGGGAAATTCGCAGAAGAAGTGTCTGTTTCCGGCTCATTTGGACTCACGATTTACAAGCCAGCTCAATAAAAGCAAAATAGGGCAACATAAAACATATCAGATAAAAGGCTACACAAACTACACGAGACACTACACATTATCCTGGTAACGTGCGGGTAAACGTATGGTGCGTTTGGGGCGGGGAATCGGGAGTTCTACAGAGTCATCGTAGAGTTTCCTACTATACGTGAATCGCCATCATCGCCAGGCATTGGCGTTAGATCGCTTTCTTTTCTTGGCTGCTCTCCGGCGTCGGGATAGGTTCCATGGCATTTCCGTAGGTTGTCGACATGGCTCAGCCTCGCTCAGCTGACCCGTGTCTGGTACGATCGATTGCGTGGCCCCGAGATCCTCGCTCGCTTCCGGGTTTGACAGTTTAGGGACTGCCTCTTCGTTCGTCTCGCAGAGGGGTGGTAGGTGGACATTCTTCGTCGCAGCGGCGCGACGACATCTGACGTCATCAGATGGATAGTGGAGTGGCAGCGGTCGACCATTAATCGTCAGCTGTTTCCGTCCAAAGTCCCACTTCACTTGTTCTTGTTCCAGCCATGTCAGACCTAAGATCGGCTGACTAATAGCGGGAGTCACGACACATTCCACTTGAAACGACGCATCATCCATCTCACAGCACAGTAGTGTCTGGCCAACTACGGGGATTTCAGTGTTATTCGCTGCTCGCAGACGTTGAGTGGTCGGTCGCATCTCGTGGGGTTCCACAAGGTGGGAGGGGCAGAGAGACAGAGAAGCTCCAGAGTCGATCAAGGCCAAGACTTCCTTTCCATTGATGCGGATTCGCAGGTAGGCACTTTCGCAGTTTTGAATATGGCTGATGGACGCAAACTCGTTTCCGTGCGGGTTTTGTCGTTGATCGTCGAATGGCGGGTGTGCTCGTTGGGGAGATCGTCGGCGTTGGTTGCAGCGAGGGGGTTGAGTTCTTTGCTGGTTCTGGCCATGGTTCTGCGTAGGCCAAATCCTGGGTTGAACGTGATTCCGTTGATTGACGGGGTTTGGGCGGTGAGAAGAGCGAGTGATTTGAAGGTCATCCAACAGTGATGGCATTCTGTTCGTTTTAGCGCGCTCTAAGCGATCGATTCGCTCAGAGAGTTCAGCGAGCGGTGATTTAACTTCTTTGATTGTACTGACTCGGCCAGTATTTCGGTGGTAGGTTTCATCATTTCCTGCGGTTGCTTGTCTATAGGCTTGAAGACGGAGGGATATCTTGATGGCGTCATTCAATGTTTTTGGTTCAAGTTCCATTGTGCGGAGGGCTAACTCTTTCGAGTGGAGCGCGTCGAGATACGATTTTATGCCAATGGCCTCGCTGTGGACAGAACTTTTACCAGGGAAGGCTTTTGACATCAGTTGGCGCACGTCTTGTGCCAACACAGCCAGTTCCTCTCCTCTCTTCTGCCGTCGGGTCGCCAGTTTTACCTGATACAGAGAAGATTGTTCAGTCGCACCGAAACGGTTGGTCAGCCGCTCTATTATTTCATCTACAGAATCACACGGACCAGCTTCATGACACCAGAGAACCTGCGCAGCTTCTCCAACTAACGCGCAAGACAAATGGTTTACTTTTTCTATCTCAGACCATTCGTTATGACTGGCACAGATATTAAATCTGTGCAGGAATTCCTCAAGCGGTTCAACGCCTCCATAGTCACGTAGCTTCAACGGATTTCTTTTCTTCGCTGGCTCTTTCTGGCATTCAGAAACCTTGGCAGTTGCAGTCGCGGTCGACGTACTCGTAGGCCTACTTTTCATTGCAGGCGCCATTTTGTGTCTCTCATAATCGTTCCACAGTTCAGTTGAGTCAGTTTGTGTCGCCACCGAAGTTACAGGGTTGTTTGGGGCGAAGGTGGACAAACGGGGTGGGTAGGGGTTGTTGTACAGTGGTTCGAAGCGTTGAGCGCCAATTCTGCTGCTTACATTCGGTAAGTTCACGTAGGTCACTCTAAGGTCATCAGTACAACGAGGCGCAAATAGTTCGTGCTGCCTGTCCGAGTAATACGACTCACTCGGCACAGCGTAGTGATCAGAATGGCCGCTGACGGTTTGTCGTCCGTAAGGTGGCGCTTTCTGATGCACAGCAAGTATCGGCCGTCGCTCTGACGTCATCAGGGTTGCGGTATCCGAAGGCATCGCGCGTCGGGGGTTGTGGTTGCAGTGAGAGGCGGTCGAAGCGGCAGCAGCATCAACGGAGCGGCTGAAGACGGGGTCGCCGTTGTACACAGACGCTGTGTGAGTCATCGGCCAGTGAACTTGTTGCGAAAGACGATCTGTTGGCTGTCGTGTTGCATGGTTGTCTTCAGACGATGAATGCCTGGTGGTGGCCGCTTGTGGCTCTAAATTACGGGATCTGTCGTGGTCAATTTCAGAATGAACAATAATTTCTCTTTGGCCGAAATTAATCCCACTTTGGCTTAGCCCTCTATATTTCTCTATTTCTTTGTCTCTGGTTCGAATCACATTGCACAACAAAGCATTTTCATCTTCAGCAACATCACACACTTCATACTCATCATCAGCTTCAACATCATCACATTCTTTGGACCTACGACTGAACCGATTGAGACAGAAAGCAGTTTCTTTTGTCTGCCCTTCTCTCCTGGTTCCTACATTTATAAAGTCGGTTTGTCTTTCGTGGTTTGATTGGGTAGCACCACCGACTTGTTTTTCACTAGTGCCAATGAACTGGTAAGAGGTTACGTCATATTCTTTTGCAGACGTCCCCTCTACCGTTCCTAAACTGCTAGAGACGGCTTTTACTTGAGAGTTTGTTTCGCCATACTCATTGAAATCCGTGTTTTGTCCAATAGAACGATTCGTCAGCACGCTAAAACTAACCATTCTATCACTAGAACTCTGTCTATTGGCAACCAGTCGTTCTGTGTCATCATTACAATCATCATCGTCATGATAATCTAAATCCGCATCTTCGTCGCCATTGTAGGGTTTTCGCCGGTGCAACCCCTTACGAAGACGATCCCTAGATCCGCCCTCGTCAAGGGGAATGAATGCCTCCCCTCTCCGCGCTACCAGAGAGGGTTTGAATGAAGCATCTGCAGCAGCTAGTGGGCCTCTAGTGTCTGGATGATACAGATACGACTGTCGCTCTCGGATTCTCTCGCTTCTGCGAGGCTGGAAGGAAGCTGCACTGGCCTCCTGTCTCGGTTTATCCGAGGGATATTCGAACTCGCAAGATCGTGACGGGAGCTGGTGAAAGATAGGTCTTGACGAGAAGTGTCTGAGTGGAAGAGCGGTGATCGTGGGATTCACAACTTCTTCCTCCCGGTGGTAGAAGTCAGGGTTCGTTTGGGTTGGGCCCACTCGATCCTGCACGTAATCCTCCATCTCCCTCATTCTTTCGACTACTTCCTGATGGCTCTGGGATAAACCAGATTGGCCACTGGCCACCTCGTCTAGCTGGGAAGTCACATCGTCTAGCTGGGAAGCCAGGGCAGATTGGGTGGTGGCAATCCTAGTGATCTGGGTCAACATACGTTCCAGCAACTCGGCAGTATGGTCACCTGTCTTCTCCCTTACCAGTACCTCACCGTCGGTAGTAGCCGTAACACAACTCTCTTCCATTTCAAAGTATATATTGTCAAAGCAGAGTAAATAATTTCTAAGCTAGTACTACAAACTAATATCTATTTAGGCACACAAAGTAATGCAGTCATTCAGATCAATGTCAGCGCATTCGCACACGAACCTTCGACAAAGCACAGTCTTATTATAGTCTTTGAACCTACCTTAATAAAATAGGGAGGGGAGGCAATTCTCTATGAATTTAGGATTCACAGAGCATTCGAATAATCCCTACTGTTCATACCTTAGATCCGGTCCAGACCTGTTTGTACAGCGGACAGTGGCAACGGAACAGAAAACACTTATACTCCCGATCAATGGCGGGGATTTCGCTGTAGACTATCCATTCCGAGTACGCGGTTAAGGACTCCTGTCCTGAGGTAGAACGGATCGGAAGAGGACTGTCCTGCACTCGACGAAGGAGACGCTAAACTCTTCTTGGAGTTGGTTCCTCACACTTCGGAACGCAGGTCCTCAATTCCTGGATTTGCGAAGGGGATCGGAGGCCTATTCTGCACTTCGACGAAGGAGTTCCTAAAATTGGCATCTCACACTTCGGAACGCAGCTCTTCTATTCCTGGGTTGACGAAGGCGGCATTGTCTTCACCTCCGGGCTCGGACTTCACCAGTACGGATCCTTCCTGTTTCAGCAATCTGGGCGTCGGCCCTTGGGTTCTTCGCGCAAAGCCTTTTATATGATTCTGCGGGGACGCGTCCGCCCCCGACGTTGCTGCTACCATGCGCTGGCAGTTTGCCAACTCAAACGGGACACGCTGTCTTTCCAGGGCAGGCCGAGTTAATTCTGCAAGTCACTCTGACTCGAAAACACGCTCTCTACACGCAGGGAACACGTGGACACCATGCAGTCATACATGTAGCTGCAGCAAGGGCGTCGCTATATCTATTTCATGTGGGCCTAATCTCCTTTCTCTACATATAATATGGGTCTTATTACATTACCATTACCTTACTTAACGTTTAAATCCTTTGTCAACAGTCCTACTGTTGTACAATAAGACCTTGACCCTAAATTCTAGTGAACGAAAAAACCTGTTCAACAATGCCCCATTGTCTTCAAGATCGACCGTAAACCATCGCACTGTATCAGTGGCGTAGCCAGGAATTTATTATGGGGTTGGGGGTTTGGGGGTTGAGGGGTTGGGGGTTTTATGGCCTGGCCGGATGCCCTTTCTGACACCATCCCAACAGTATTACAGTAAATAAAAAGGGAGTAAAGTAACAAGGGGAATAAAGTAAGAAAAACAATGGTTACAACAAGCAATTGTTTTGTTTTTCTTATTTGAGTGGATAAATAATCTTTAAAAAAACTTATTTTCTTAGGCCAATGGGGGGTTTAACCCCCGAAACCCCCTTGTCTACGCCACTGCACTGCATTGTACCTAAACACTTGTAAAGCGCCTTGACTAGTAGGTGAACCGTTCGGGAGCACTCTCAGCGCGCAAGGCACCTTGAGAAGAAACAGGTTTTGAGAAGAGTGAGCGAAGGAAGAAGATGAACGAAGAGTATCGACAACAAAGAAAACTCTAGTCTATAAATAGTTTTATAGGGGCAATTGTCATCCGATTTGGAGTAATTTGCCATGAAGGATAGGAAGGAAAAGAAGGAAAAGTAGGGGTTGTGCTGTTCTAAAATTTCCTCTTTAAAATTCATGCAAAACAGAAAATGTCATCGATTTCCCGTCCGAAGAACCTGATGACCTTTTTTTATTATTTTTTTAGTCATGAACCCTCATTTACTCGCGTATACCCGTGTATCCTGCATTTTACCGCGTATACCCTGGTTTTCGGGAGGTGAGTATATACGATGCCGTTTTTCCCCGGTGGTGAGTACACGCTGTATACCCGCCTATACCCTCGTGTACAGCCCTGTCCATAACATCGCAAAAAATGAATATACTACGCCTGTGATTGACGGATTTATTTGAAGCACCACTGAGAATCTAGGGTCTAATCCATACCAGATCCATGTCTTTTGAAGTGATACTTTGTAAATTTACGATTGTGATCATAATTTCAATTTTAGAAATTGTGACTCCTATACTGACTGATGTGCATGTATCTCGGAATGTATACGTAGACACCTACTACAATGGCGCCATTTTGGGCCCCATAAACACCTATCTATTCTGAATTTGAACGCATGAAAATGGCTGTATATTTGCTCCACGATATTGTAGGTTTAAAATCACAATAATCACCACATTAGGCGATTGAACAGCAGGCTGTCTCTTCATTTGTGGTTGCTTAATCTTGTATACAGTATGTCAGAAAAATGAGCGTTTTGCTCCACAACTGGTGTTAGATAGCCTACCTTGTCCTTATGACAAAACACAAAGCTATAGTGTAATTCAAATTTGTATGTTTTTTTCACTTGTGGCTGTACACTAGCCCACTTTTAGAGTGGTATTCTTTACTTTGGTCCTGGGCACGACGTTAAACTGCATCCATCCTCTGCCACAGGGAACCAACAACTTCCCTGTGCCGGTCCTAAGCCCGGATAAAATGAGGAAGGTTTGCCAGATGGGTGGAGATACGCTGGCAGTAAAAGACCAAGACCATAGAAATCCCCAAAAACCACGGCACAAGTGACATAGCGACCCAGATGCTTCAAGGTGTCATGATGTGGAGCTGACATGCACAGACCGGTCAGGACAGACCAGTGGAGAGAGTCGGGGGAGAGAGCGTGGGACACATACGGGCATTGACCCAGGTTGTCCTTCGTGCCTCTCTCCCAATATTCTCTTCATTTAGACAAGGTGGTCTAGTTGCTCCAAGATGTTAATGGTATGGACCTGCTGACCGGAGCGGTTGAAGCTGGGCAGCATGACGCGAGACAGACTCAGACAGAGAGTGGCGTCGGACACCTACGGGTATTTGGCCCATGGATTTTGATGATGATGATGATTCTTTACTTAATGCCTGCAACCCCATGGCGTGGCCGCGTGGGCCCTGGGTAGCCTCCTGTGAACAAATTTTTCCATTACTTTTCGGCCAGTTAATAGTTTGTTTGCCTTTTTTCGTTAACTGCAGACACACCTTCTGAAGTTTACTTGCTGTCCTGCTGTTGACGCGTGTTGCCATGGCGGTGCCTACGTGTGACTGTCACCATGTGTAACCAAATGTTGGACGTGGACTCAAGGTCTGCGGTTGAGTATCGTCTGTGGGTTGTTATAGTCAGTGATTTAAGGGCATTGACTTGAAGTTGAAGCTAAGTAGGCCTAAGCTTATAAACTGTCGGTCGACTACACCGAGCGACTCCCTAGAGTTTAAAAACCGGATCCACGGTACTCGTTGATGGAAATATAGGCTACCGTGAACTTGTGCTCATAACTCTTTGCATAAATGGACCATTTTTCTATTCAGCAATGGTTTGAGAACCATTCTCTTTGATTGTGGTTTGGTGCGGTCAGGTCGGGAGTGCATCTGAAAAGTTTTTCATGAAGTGGCGCTATATAAGTTCGTGATTACGCTTACCTTGTAAGTTGTAATTATAGGAAATTGTAAAGAATGCTAAAACTGATATCAGCGCTTATATAGACTATAACTGCAAAAACTCTAGAAGTAATGTTGTTGGGCTATACGCGTCTGCATTAACCCACCACTTGTGAGTCACCAGTGGTGACTCTTCTATGCACTCTTTTCTTACTGACTAAATTTCTATTCTGAAATATCGTATAGGATCACATTCATTCATTTATTCATTTATTCATTCATTCATTCATTTAATCATTCAATCATTCACTCATTCATTCATTCATTCAATCATTCATTTATTCATTCATTTATTCTGAGAATTCACATAGCGCCTGTCCAAGATATCTGCTCAGAACCACGATTAATATAAGCCAGAAAAAAGAAAAAAGAAACACCTGATTAGCATTTTCTTATAGTTGCGATATTTAGACTTTATAATAACAAATACGATTACAATATTGTAGTATCCTATAATATATAATCCGACTGAAATCTTGAACAATAGTTGAACATGATCGGTAGATTCGCGAAACAGTCTGTCGGTGGCTAAGATCGGGTTATCACAAACAGGTGAGTAACAAGAACAACAGTTAGGCTTACTGTTCTGCGCAAATACCTTTACACTATACTTGTCGATCTCTCATGTTACAGTTATACAGTAAGACAGAGATTCAACGGTTAATAATGTAAACTTTAAACACAGTACAACGAAACGATCTGCAGACCTGCAGCAGACAATTTTGGGTTCATAAGATCACGATCACACTGCAGAGAAGTCGTCCTGAAAACTGTTTTCATTTACCTATATTATTATAATACCGTATTTACAGATCTAGAAAGCGTCTCTCGCAAAAAATACCCTATCATAACGAGCTCTTAGTGCGAAGAGCGCTGCAAAAACCATACTATAATACTATACAATACATTGAATAGAAGTATATATTGAATCTCGTGTATATATAAAAATAATAATAGACCTATAACCACGTGTAACAGGATAGGTTTGAGCTACGATATATGGACTCCAGGTACACACACACTCACACACACGCACATACACACACACACACACACTCACACACACATACACACACACACACATATATACATGTATATATATATATCAGGTTGTACATGGAGTCCATATATTGTATATAATATTATCTATAACAGATTGCATATATAGCCTAACTCTGCCATTTCTCTCACTCTGGCAGTGAAAGTCCTAAGCCTGGATAAAGTATGGAACGACGCTAACAACCCTTGTTATCACAAAGAGTCGTTCAGCTGAAACTGCTACTTCGCCGTGTATATAGAACGTTAGAATGTTAGAATGCTGTGATGTTAGAATGTTAGAACGTGTAGGAGAAATTGTCGTATCCTTCGGTTGGATCATCGTGTTGGTCGATTTCCGAAACATCAATGGCTTCATCTTTGCTGGAGCCAAGTGATGAGTCACTTCTCTTCTCCGCCTCTGCAGCCATCCCCTCCAGGGTCGGCTGGCTGCTGCTGCTGCTATTGTTGCCGTCCATCTCCAGACAGACTCCATTGTCTGCAGACACCACCGATGGCACCACAAAGATCGTGGTGTGGATGGTGTGGATGGAAGTAGTTTCCGGATCACCAGTCGAAGAATGATGCTCTGAAAGAAGAAAAAGAGATTTATATCAAGTCGCTGATTGCATGTGGAACTCCAGCACTGTTCATTCTATAATGTTATATAATTATAGTGCCAGTCCAAAGTATGGATAAAAGAGGAGGGCGACGCTAATCAACCTTGCCATGACACGGTGCATGTAGTCAAAGAGCAGCTAAGGACTGATTGCACGGGTGTCTGATTCTATGTATTTCTGAACCTCTGCAGTGTGTCTATTAATTAATTAATTAATTAATTCATTCATTCATTTGTTCGTTCGTTCATTCATTCGTTCGTTCAGTCGTTCGTTCGTTCATTCATTCATTCGTTCGTTCATTCATTCATTCCGATAACTTACATAGCGCCCCTTCAAGGCAATAACTCAGAGGCGCTCCCGGTCTCGGGATAGCTAAAAAGGACAGTTTTAGATGAGCATAAAAAGAGTGGGAGTGGACAATGAGGAACAAGCACAGCAATAAAGGGAGTTTTATCCAAAGCGAGGACCAATCGCCGAGACGGCATGATATTCTGCTTGGTTGCTGTGCCCAGTGGACAATTCGGAGCCGGTCAATTCGGAGGCGTCAAGAATGTTTCTCGTCAATCCAGCTTCTAATGAAGCAAGAACCATTTTCATCAATCTCGTTTTGAGCAGCAATTGTTTCCACAAGTCCACTTCCATTTAACCAACTTCTATTCAAGCAACAATGTTTCATCTATCCAACTTCTATATGTACAAGAATTGAATGTGAATGTTTACGTTTTTAGTTAAGACTGCATCATGCGTATTTCCAGATTGTAAATACTTACATGATAGGCTACTTGCCTATCTACCATCTTGAATCTGAAAGCGTGCCTATAGGTAGCCCTACAACTGGGACTTCTAATCCCTTCTGGATTTCCGGTTGTAACCAACTGTTTTGTATATATACTTCACAAAAATGTTTTTGTTATGTTGGTGCAACAAAATTGATGGTTAAAAGAGTTATATTTATTTATATTGATCCAAAACTGCTATTTAAGCAGCAAATATCTTCGTCTATCCAACTTCTGCTTAAGCAAAGCATGTCGTTCGCTCTGAGTTGTCTACTTCGAATTGCCCTGCTCCGGATTGTCCTGCTCCGAATTGTCCTGCTCCGAATTGTCCGGATACCGGTTCCAATATAGAAACGTGGCCTCTGTTTAGCCTACTTCATTTAACTTACACAAATCTCAAAAACAACAATAATGCATCGTTCAAGATCGCGTGGAATTCTCAAAATAATTCACAGCTTTTACTAACCTTTGAAAAGATGAACTGCTTCTTCAACGTCTTTCACGCAGATTAGGTTCTTGATGCCGGACTTTATCAGCACCTTCTGGACGGGACGCTGAAAGATCAACGGATAAGAAATGCATCGAATTGTTGGAACAACACAGCTCACCAACATAAGAAGACTATATACGTGAAACATTTAATCAATAGACAACTTTCCAATACACATAATAATAATGATGATGTTATTATTGATTGGCATGCGGTAAATCACATTGTCCTTTAATACAACGTGCATCTCAAATTCCGGTCATCATTGAAATAGGCTGCATTCTAGGGAATTTTCTGTCGTAGCCTATATTTTAAATTTCGACATTTCTTAAGTGATATGTGGGTCTGACGTTTAGCTTGGTTCTCAAACCCGTTCGACTAAAGTTTTTTGAATAATGCTCAGCTTACAGGCAAGCTGATGTTTACTGCCATGCGTAGAGGTAATTTTAATTTACATGTTACGACACATCTGCTACAGGTGAAAATTGCTGGTTTGGAGGTTCAACTCCTATGCATGTATGTATGTAGTCTTTATCAGAACTTCAAGGTAAAATCTCCCCTGCATATCCCAGTCCACGTGGATCATTGTCCAGCTACTTCATATTTACAAGCCTCGCACTGAACAAAACTGTTTGTCACTAATGACTTTCTCGAGTGTGTATACGCTTTTACATGAGACGTATACACACTAGAGGAAGCGATTCTCATTACACAATATACACATATCTAACCATGCAGGCAATTTTCAGTTACAGCGTTAACTGTAAAAAGCCTTACACAGTAGTCCGAGTCCCAAAAGCAGCGCTGTTTTACCAGACAGCTTACTAAAAGCAGGACCTTTTTGTGTAGCCAAGACGAGTCAGTCTACATCGGTGCAGAACCCACTGCGGGCTGTAAGTGAGTAGGCTTGACTCAGTCATTCGTTTAGCGCCCGATAAAATACGAGCATATCTCGACAGACAGGAACACCCGGCTATGCGGCTGTGCAATAGAAACAAAGCAACCCAAGAAAGTAACTCCGCCAAGTCCGTACCGGACCTTTACGCAACCCAAATATTCAGAATTACCCACACGGAAGTCACCTAAAGGGGTAAGCGAGGTAAACTACAGAGGCCTTGGTTGCGTTGTCCCCATACACGACATCACAAAATATGTGGGGCGCGGTGGTGTACTGGTGGTGTCGTTGCCTTGAGGTCGGAAGGTTCGAGGTTCGAATCCACCTCAAGTCGCCGCGTAGGGACCTTGAGCAAGTCCTTCACTCGCAATTGCTTGGGCGCTTCGGCTTGAAACTCAGATACAGCGTCCGCGCTGTAGTCGGGAGCGCCCCTAAGTAGAAAGTTTGTATGGGGCGCTATAGAAAAAGAGAAATAAATAAATAAAATGTGCTGTGGCCTCGTTATCTTCTACACAATATACCACAGACAGTGTGTTGCTTATTAGCGCCATCTAGTGAGCACCGCTATAAACGAGTACTTCCGGTGTACTTGTATGTACTCGATTGGAGCACAAGACCGCAACGAGTAGATAGGTCGGTACTCATCATATGCCGAGGCTGATAAAAATAAGTCGTAAGCACAACCATCTCTCTACGCTTTCAACGACGCTATCTATCTTATCAGACTTTCAGACACTTTCAGACACTTTCACCCAAAACACATCAAGTGCACATTTCACACTTTTTCACGCAGAAACATCAACTGCACAGTTCACACTTTTCACATAAAAGCATCCAGAGTGCCATTCACACTTTTCACACAAAATATCAATTGCACAAATCACACTTTTCACCCTGAGACATCAAGTACACAATTCACACTTTTCACGCAGAAACATCAAGTGCACAATTCCCACTTTGACACAAAAGCATCAAGAGTGCCATTCACACTTTTCACACAAAAGCATCAAGAGTGCCATTGATAAAACTACTGATAAAGGGTTCCACTTGAACTTAGAAGCTGTCGAGGCGAACCATGTGTCAGATCATTGATAGGAAGGCTTCGGAATTACGGAAAACTTTCTAGTAGACCTATACATGGCGCCACACACCAAAACCAGCATTAAGGTGATTTTCCTATTGAGTTTGATACATCACTTCAAATGCCTTGTCTCAGGCTTTAAAATGACGCAAAAATTATTGCTCTAGCTTTATTCCAACCGAAGATAATAACGAAAAAGTGATCCAATTAAACTAATTAATTAACCAATTAACTGAATTAAAACAGACTAATTTGCATATCAAAAGCATTAAAATAGATCTAAAACTTGTGTTTAAAAAAAAAATTTAAATCAATTTTTTTTAATGTTTTTCTTGAATTCTGCCAAAAAAATTAAAAAATCACAAACACACTATTTCCCTAAATATCTCTGATGTGCAATTTCCGACTTAATGATGATTTCGGTGTGGACCGCCACATATGTCAACACTCATGATTTCCTAGGAAACGGCCAGTTTACATATGCAAGAACTAGGCCATTTAAAACAACTAAAATGTGCACTTAGAAGACCGGCAACAAAGCAAAAAACAATGAGCCAAATACAGAAGAATGAAGTACACAACTTCTAAATAAGACAATCAAAAGCAAGAACATATTATGAACATAAAACTTCTTCTCGGTCAGGAATAATTAAGTGATAAGTTCATCATTGAAAACAGGTAATGGGAAAAGGTGTTTATCTAAGTCATATTACCTGCATGTCGACTTTAGTCATAATTTTTTATAGTAAGTGATCAATAAATGTTTCTTACCCTAACTCTGCATAGAATTAGTTTCACACCCATAACAGCGAAATCTTCCGTCAGCTGCTGTATACCCTACAATATTTTTCAAATACAAAACTATAGGCCTATGTATTACAGATCGCAAAAAATTAATGGACAAGTAGGTATAGGTGTAAGACTTGCATGCTTTAGGTACATTAATTATAGCTAAAGAATTGAGAACTGCAAATTGGACTCCTAACGATGAACGTTCTTGCTAATGTATAAGAACTATATAGGCCTAATTACGATAAAGCCCAAAGCTTCCTGTAGTAACAATGAAAATATATATGACGAAAAAATGAACTAAGATCGATTCAGTTCATTAGTTAGATCATATAGAGACTAATCATACAAGGTCGTTACTGGCACTGTTTTGCAAAACACCCCTAGCACCTCATGAATTCATCCGTAACAGCGAAGCCAACCAATCACGTATAGGACCTACACTACAGGGCCTACAGGGCCCTATAGCTATACATGCTATTGAGTTCTGTATTAGATGTTTTGAATTGGACAGATCAATTTTGACTCAGCATAAGCCCTACCTCGACAACACTGAAGTCAACGGAGAAAACATGAACGAAATCCAAAATGACCGACTTGTAGACACAACTGCCGCCTATACAACGATCAAAAATAACAATAAAAAATAGAAGTTAATAGTCTGATACATTGCAACATCACAAATAATAATATATATTATGTTATTATATTATGTTACAGTGTATACAGAAGAAGCTTAAATTAATCAGCAGCAGTTCATTCAGTTTAGCTCACGGCGTTAGTTGAAAAGTCACTTGTTTAAAACTCCTTCTTTATTTACTTGCCTTAGGCCGATAACCAGTATGGTAAGAGGACAATTACCCCCAGACAATTACCCATCGGACAATTAACCCCCGTACCAATTACCCCCACCCCGACACTTACCCCTGGTCAATTACCCCATGCTGAATGTATGCATGAATACAGTATACAGAAATATGCATGTATCTATTTATATGTGCATGCATGTATGCATGTACATGTAAGTATGAACATATGTATGTGTGCATGTAAGTTTGTTTGTATGCATGCTTGTATGTATGCTTGTATGTATGTATGTATGTATGTATATTATATGTATGAGTCTACATTCAACGCCGCATGCTGCATTAAATACAGCACAGTGTGTCACATTGGGAAAATATTGTGAGCCTAATTAAACAACTTTACCGTGCACAAATTAAATTATTTGAACCATAGACTCAATTATTTGGGGCTCGGTAGTGAAGTGGGTATGTCCGCAGTCTTGCAGCCGGAGAGTTGCAGATTCAAATCCACCCCAAGCCGCTTCGTAGGGATCTTGAGCAAGTCCTTCACTTGCAATTGCTCAGCGCTTCGGCGTGAAATTCCGATTTAGTGTCACCGCTGTAGCCGGGAGCGCATCTGAGTAGCTATCTTAAAGAGGCGCTATAACAAGTGCAAACGCAAGTCATAAATCAAAACCAAGTGACCTCAAACGGTCCAGGTAGAATTGAGTATGAACACTAGCAGGACGAGTTTGTGAAAGTAAATCATGCTTTAAACGCATTATTTAAATCCGACATTATTTCGTTCAGTTTGTAACCTGTGCACCCCCCCCCTGTTAAAAATGCGTAGAGCCGACGAACCTTCAAGGACGGCGTCCGTAACATGTTCCACGAAATACTCCACACTCGGAAACATCAGACCCTGCTCTATCTCCAATATGACGTACTCGGATGTATTGGAACTCTGAAATTAAATTAGAAAAATAAATAAATCCAAAATTTAAATTAAATTAATTTGTTGATTAAAATTAAATTACTTTTAAAATGAAACTACCGATCTCCAAATTAAAGCTGAGTTAATGACATAAGTTCATTAATTCTTGTTAAAGCAGATAGCCTGCAAAGCTTGAAGTCGGCTACAATTGATAGAAAGCTGATAAGCACTTCAACCTAAAACTAGCAGAATAGTGTAGCCAAGTGTAATTACTGCACTGTTCGATAATTTCGTCGCATTTTTAGGATCTTAAGCATTTTTAGGAGCTTAAGTCGCTAGTGCATTTCCAATGACATTGCATTGAAATAGGCCAAGGTGTCATCCACCTACCGGGTTCCTTCTAAGTACATCGAATTTAAAGTCAAAAGGTTGCAGGTTCGAATCCACCTCAAGTCGCCGCGTAGGGACCTTGGGCAAGTCCTTCACTCGAAAATTGCCCAGTGCTTCGGCGTGAAACTCCGATGCAGTGTCCGCGCTGTAGTCGGGAGCGCCTCTGAGAAGAGTAATTTTTAAAAATCAATACCAAACTATATAAAGTAAGAAAACCTTAACTATGAAACATCAAATCTTAACTATATGTTTAATATGTTGTTAGGCTCAAGAAATTCACTTGTGTGAAAACGATTTCAATGGACAACAAGTTAGTTCACATACGTTTATTGAGTTATGACTTCCTCTTGTCCCCGTCTAAAACAAATAAGAATATTGTTATGCCAAACGGATTTAGTTTAACTAACTTAATTGTCATGTACCAATGATCAGTTTCCAGCATTATTGTAAGAAAAGAAAGAATCTCTCTAGTTTTGTGTCTTCTATCACAGGTTACGAATCTTATACGACATAAAGAACTTTAGATATACATGTATAGGCCAACGTGTGTCAATTGTTGCCAGAAGATCAATTCCCGGAACATTTCATACGTAGGCCTATATCTAAAGTTAGTGAGCAGTTTAATAGCATTGGCCAGAACATTTCATACGTATATCTAAAGTTAGTGAGCAATTTAATAGCATTGGCCATAAATAAAATATGAACAATTATGGGATGTGAATCAACTGGTAGTAAAGAGGTTTTAATTGGCAGTTTCGATGGAGTTTAAAACTGACAACCCTTCAAATGAGCGTTTTGAAAGACAAGCTGCTGCATCATATACACATAGTCTAAATTTCATATTTGCCCGACAGCCTAAAGCTAAGAACTAGTTCATTGTGATGCCCATTAATTTATCAGACTTAGAAATATTCACAGCATTCCTATTGTTCCATTTCTCAATATTTACTTCCCCTGTCTGGCTGTCAATGGGTCTTGCAATTATAAAATGGCAAACATAACGATATTGTGGCCATATACAGGTCTACGTAGTCTGTATGTGATTTGTGTATGTCGTGCATATAAGAGTTTAAGACTAAAGTCGTGACTGACGAATAGTGTGTGAAGCTTACTTGAACTTTTGGACGAGATGCTGGGAAAAGTAGGATACATAAAGCGACCACGATTCCGAAGATAATGCCATTCTGAAATTCATAATAAATAAAAATTAACCCTATAGGCCGCACGTTACTGAAGCAGTTACTGAAACGTCAATTGACCATTTGAACACCAGATAAATGTTAAATGCTATCGGATTCTTTAATGAAAAATAAATTGAAATCGAAGACATCATGAAATAAATCTTAGAAAGCTAGTCTCGTCATCAAACTAGGTGAAATATTTACCAAATAGGTATGCAATTAAATTTAGGCAGACTGTAGTATAAAAATGCACCAGCCGCACATAACAGTGCTCGTAGATCGTATGTTTCACGTTGTCTCGTATATGGTTTCAATCGACTAATTGGTCGTCGACGCAGTAACGTTATGGTATCATCTCTCACTCAAGACAAGCAAGGTGGCATTTCCT
Organism: Lumbricus terrestris; assembly: GCA_949752735.1. NCBI lineage: Eukaryota > Metazoa > Annelida > Clitellata > Crassiclitellata > Lumbricidae > Lumbricus > Lumbricus terrestris. The sequence continues at coordinate 25,379,564 of OX457046.1, forward strand.
GAGTCAGATGAGAGAGCGAGTCCTCGGTATACCCTGCTTCCTGATCTCTCCTCCATCATTTTGTTGCACAGGCGATCCCTTGTGTAAGACGAAACAACTACACTGTTGCAAACCGTCAATAAGCTTCGGAATGTCTAAGTTACCTTGGTATAAACATTTGGAAAGTTAACTACACGTTATATATAGGCTAAGAATGGTTACGTAACGGTATAGACCTACCTCAATACCCAAACACAGGCCACAAATAAACGTCACAAACCAAGGCAAAAGATCGATTTCTGCAACAAATAAAATAACCGAAACTTAACACGATTTCTTTTATCCTTCAGCCTTCACCTCTTCGAATTTAATGCTTAGACCCTTAGAGTATCTCTTTCCCAATCTTTCAAAATACCCATCAATATGCGTGTCAGAGCAAAAATTCTCAAGAAGACTTGAAGCCCACGTGTAGGCTTACTGCAGTTTCTAGCTAACATTTACACGAATGTCTTTGGTTAAGTCAGGTACTCGATTAGGATAGTGGTTGATAAGCATTGATGAGTAATAAATTTCACATTATCAGTACCAGCAATGTGATTTTTAACAGAACACATTATCAGTACCAGCAATGTAATTTGTAACAGATTACATTATCAGTACCAGCAATGTAATTTGTAACAGATTACATTATCAGTACCACGCAATGTAATTTCTAACAGATTGAATTATATATGTATAGGCCTATTTGTTTAGGCTAATTAAAAAATCAGATCGCTGTAGGTTTACATTACCTGAATAGACAGTATGGCTACTTAGTTCTGACGGCTGATATTGTTAGTACATGTTTTTAAATAACATTCTTGGGATAGAGTTCATCGAGCCACAATAGATTTGTACTCAGTACTCACTCACTCATTGGATGATTACGCCAACGTTATAAATTTTTAACAGATTTAATAAGATCGTTATTGCAACGCTAATTGATGACTAAATTTGATCATTTATAGCAATATACTTTATTACAGGATAGCTTGTACAATGTACATAGCTTTGACAACGTTGTGTATTTTACGTTATAACAGGTTATAACAGGTTGGTGCTCACTGTAACTGCATGCATCTCTCATTGCATCTCTCTCTCTCTCTCTCACTGGCAGGTTTAATTAAGCCATATAATTAAATTCAACCTGATTACTCACAACAATTCGTATATAGACTCTATTATTTAGTATTTATTGTACAACAACATAATAGCATCAGATTATATTAACCTGAAACTTACTCTTAACATTCCAGAGTTTAACAACGAGACCAAAATCTGCGAGATCAACGACGGTCATAATATTAAGAACGGCCAGAGTAGCAGTTGGAATGTAGTAGAACACGGGCGTCAGAAACAGTAGCACCAACATCACCAGTACTCCTGGAAAACAAAAGGAAATTCCGCTTTATGTTAATATGGAAAGAAAGAGGAGAACATTGGCTAAATCTTATAATGGTTGTGAAATTATATCTGTACAATTACTACATGCCATTGCTTAGTCACAGATATATGGTTACTTCTACATTCCTTTTGATAGAACAACATGAAAAACGATTCACGATGATTAATTTTCTACCATGATTTTTTTTCTGGTTACCTATGGTGGCGCTAGATGAATAGCCTAATGATAATAATGACGACGATTTCTATGGCGTCGTAACACAGCATTTGCCGTTACAAAGGCGCCTCTTTCCAACACAAACGCAATCAGTCAAAGGTACGCCTTAGAAAACATATAATGTCTTCAGTCGAGATTTGAAAGCCTCAACTTAATGAATATGGAAATGATTTGCATAAAAATTTCATATGCATGTAGGAGGATTCAGCCAATAGCTACACTGCGTAATTTAGCTTATGATAAACCAACTGAATTGACTGATGTCAAAATGTCTGTATTATTTGTCAATTAAGCTTATGATCTCTTTGTATCATTATGAAACTTTGTTGGCCTATGTCGTGAAACATTACATAAAAGTCACAAGTTTCCTCTGATGGCAGACCTGCATATATCAATTCGCGGTTAAGAAAAAAAGTAGAATTTAAGCCTGTCAGAATTAATTTATATTGCAAGGTGACAATACTAAAACCTCAATTAACTTTTTTTACACACCGGTACCCGGTACTTAGTCATCCTCGAAGTAATTATGTCTCATGGCATCGTTGTTACCTGTGTAAAATCCGCCTCCTGGTGTCTTCACACCGCTCTGATAGTTCACAGCACTTCTGAAATACATGAAATAAAGCATATATATGCAGAAATCAGGGGTCAATGACTTCATACGATTTATCATGCATTCCTAGCAGGGATTTATATGGCGACTATTCATGGTTAGTTAGTAGGCCTACTCAGCGCTCCTGATCCAATTTCACTCATAATTACTCAACGCTGCGGCGTTAAACTCCGATTCAGTGTCCGCGCTACATTTGGGAGCTCTTATGAGTGGAAACCTTGAGAATCGAGTGTTTTTTAGAAACCAGGCTGGAAAATCTGACAGATAAAGAGAACCAGTGGCTCTACGATAAAACGATAAAGGGTATCTTTTATAAAAGTTGAGAGAGAGAGAGAGAGAGAGAGAGAGAGAGAGAGAGAGAGAGAGAGAGAGAGAGAGAGAGAGAGAGAGAGAGAGAGAGAGAGAGAGAGAGAGAGAGAGAGAGAGAGAGAGAGAGAGAAGAGAGAGAGAGAGAGAGGAAGAGACAGAGAGAGAAGTCTTACGTCTACACCTGAATAACATAAAAGAATTGACAAAACGGACTGAACTGAACAGAGAATTCAAAGCCTGCCACCAGCTGCCGCAGGAGCCAGAAGGTCAACTGAATTAACATAATATTGCAATTAATGTTTACCCTGAGAATGTTCCTGCCACTGGAAACGCGGACAGAAAAGATCCGGCGATGTTGGCGATGCCTAGAAAAACGAAAAACATAATTAAATATATTGAAAATTAATACACTTAACGTCATTGAAATTAGAAAATGAAAAACATGTTTACCGTTGAAATTCAGCTTAAAAGTTATCGCAAATAGAGAACATTCGGGATCGCACTAATCATCAGTTTTTGCATTGTGTTACTATATACAGGGTGGCCCAGCATAAATGTCCCGACTTTGCACGCGTATAACTTCGTCAATTTTTAACATTTATTTATACTTAATACATCAAATTAAAGGTATTTCACTCTCGTATTAGCTCTAAAAAAGTCGAACTGATACTAGTTTAGGTTTTAATTATATGCCCGGAACAGCGCTAGCTACCATTTTTGTCATTACTGACGCAATATGACACCGTTTCCTCTGAAAATTCTATCGTTGTTTGCTAAAACGCGAGTAGACACGATCATTTTGGGTGTTTGTAGGGTCCCTACAATGAATATCTTCTCATCGTAAAACCACGCCCTTTCAATTTTGCCAACAGCTGTGCACTGCCATGCGCTGCTTCAGACGCTTGCACGCTGCCAGCCGCTTCTTTGCATAAGAGTTGGAGAGTTCGCTGGACTTCTCGTCGAAGAATTACTTTAACTTTAGGTCTATAATCTTTTCCAATACGTTATGCAGTGCTTCTAATACTGCCTGTTTTGTGCTGAATTTCCATGGGAGATTTGCATGTAGGACCTGCCCTGGTCATTGTCTTGACTGCAAATTTACTCGGACACACGAGCAATGCTAGCGGATGTGAGCGCCGTGCGCACCGATTCCCACAGTTTGCGAGTAGAAAGTCATTGTTTTATCAATTTTCCGTAGCAGATAATTCAAGGTATTGTTTATTCTATCCTCTGTTAGAAAATTCGCTAATCGTTTCAAACATATAAAATCCCTTATCAGTTCGTAAAATTAAGAACGAAACGCGATCATCGTCTGTCAACGGCGCCAGATTGAGTCACAAATGACAGCAAAATATGGTAGCTAGCGCTGCTCCGGGCATATAATGAAAACCTAGACTAGTATCAGTTCGACTTTTGTAGAGCTAATACTAGAGGGAAATACCTTTAATTTGATATATTAAGTATAAATAAATGTTAAAAATTGGCGAAGTTATACGCGTGCAAAGTCGGGACATTTATGCTGGGCCACCCTGTATATTTGTGCTGTTGTGCTAGACTGGATACTTAGGCCCGATTATGTTTCTCATTTCTTGGTTTCACCGTTTCTTAATCTGCATTGAAACCAATTAGACCGCGCATTTATTGCCATCACCTGCTTCTACATGAAAGATAAATGGAAATCCTTCTTAAGTTATTCTGGCATTCATCCCTATCCAGTTATAGGTGTGTACAGTGCTTGTGTGTGCAGCATTGCTTAAAATCAACCTACTGTTAATTTCACTAAACCAATATAATATATTTATAAACTCACCACATGCAATCAACTCCTGATTCTTATCCGCCTGGTAATTATTCTTTCGACCTGTAAAATTGATCGCATGAAAATCAGTAATGCATTGCAGAATGTAGTTTAAATCTTCAGAAATATTCCCAGCTCCAGAGAGTTTATCACCCATGTAATAATTTCTGTTGCTCAGACAGGGCCGTAGCAACAAAGAACGTGGCCCCCTCTAAATATATGTCTGGAATTGGGCCGCGGCGGGGCCCTTACAATGCAGAAACTGAGTGGCATTTATTTTTTACAATTATAACATATTCATAACTATGTAGGTACACGACCTGCAGGGTATTTGTATTATCTATTTACTTCACTTTTTTGTCAGTAAAACTGACATGGATTGTGCAATAGCTTCAATAAAATGTCATTTACCTATACTATCCTATAGTCATATCTTACATTCTTTGCCACTTTTATGGGTCCCATTCCTTGCGGGACCACCTCAGGTCGGAGGGTACGGAAGGCAGTTGATACGACTCTGTGCTTAGGCCTAATACTCTACAGACATTGCAAGTCAATGACTATTCAAGGCAACAGGTCGAGGTTAATGCTCTGTCTTGGTGGCAATATTGTAGAGCTTGTTTTAAGGAATTTTTATAACTGCACAACCGCGTCTCTCCTTTCCCGTACTCCGTCGTAAATTATTCCCAATCAGATGGCAATTAACATTTGCAACTGTTATTTAAAAACTGCGAAAAAATGCTTTTATATACAGCTGCGCAAATTCATTTGAAACTGCACCTTTGTGTAGGATTGCGCACGAAATAAATGCCCGGGATAAATGGCAATTCTTTGGTAAAGGAAACTCGAACTTATGAAAGCACGTGCTTTCCAAAGCAAATGTTTGGTTGATCATTATATTCACGCTCAAACAATAAATCCCGAAATCTGGTAATAGCATGGTTGGAATTTCTTCATCGCCAAGTCTTGTGAGCCACCTCATTTGCATGATCGCGGACGCATAATATAGGCCTATATATATAATTATATATACACTGTGTCCCAATAAATCGGGGCCCCTTTTTATAATGTGAATAAAACTGGCAAATATTCATCGATTGTCAAAATTTCAAAACAGGTTTGATCCTGAGATAATTATCTACAAATTGGTAATTCATGAACGGCTCTCACTAAAAAATTACGTCATAATGACGTCATTAATTTACATATCGAAACCAAATGTCAATAAAATTCTTCAGAGAATGGCGTTCAGCCAAGAAGACAAAATTGTAATAAAATTCTTACGGAAAAATAAACATTACGGCTCAAAAAAGTTTATTCGAAACTTTCCGGACAAGGGATGTACAGTGAGCGTCTAAATAAGCTTCTAAGAAAAATTTATTTGGCCGGTTCGTCGGAGCGTCGCGCTGGTAGCGGTACTTAACATTTGAATTCTATGATGCAAATGACGTAATTGTGACGTCAATGTTCATGCCAGAAACTTAATATTTGAATCAGTGTAAGATAATTATCTCGGGATAAAAACAGCTTTGAAATTTTGAAAATCGATTAAGATTTGCCTGTTTTATTCACATTATAAAAAGGGGCCCCAATTTATTGGGACACAGTGTATATATGATGTAGACCTGGATAGGATCTAGGCAGGCGAACATGGCATAGAGGCCTAATTACCCAAAAGACGACCTGAACAGCATCAACCATATCCGAGATTCCAAAATAACTTCTCCGAATTATAGTTGAACTTTTCCCCCCAGCGTTCTATGTACAGCATCCGCCTTTGGCACAAGCAAAACAGGCAGTTGTCTAAGTGTTCAAAAACAAAATCAAGGGACGCCAGTATATGCGCCTTAAGAGCATGGGCGGAGTTTATCAGGGGATAAGGAGCTAAGCCCCCCTAAGAAGACCCAGATTCATTTTTTAACCGTGTAAATGGTATCTTTTCTCGGGCTTAGCCTCCTCCCCCCCCAAGAAGGCTTTAGCCCTCCAATAACGGAAACCAAACTCCGTCCATGCTTAAGAGTTTCTCTCTTTTAGCTGTGGAGTGAGGTGTAGTGGACGCCAAATGTATGATTTGCATGAAGGCTGCATGGGGCGCCATTCGTGGTAATTAACAGTCTTCCACCGGACATTAGATTGGCCGCCTCAGTGGACTCTTTCAAAACAAAGCTTAAAACTTATCTGTTTGCTAAGGCGTATCCCGCAGTTGGCCGTTTGTGAGGCGCCCTTGTAGCGGTATGGCCGCGTTACGGCGCCATATAAATTGTCGTTATTATTATTATTATTATTATTATTATTATTATTATTATTATTATTATTATTATTATTAATTAAGTCGACTCCGCTGTTGCGGTGTCTTGAAACCAAAGCCGATGTAACAAATAACGATGCAGTATTTTCGGTTATAATTATTACCAAAGTTCTTAGCGATGGCCATTATCTCGATGTAGCTGATAAGAGGAACGATTATCATCCCCACGCTCATTTTCTGAAATACAAGAACAAACAGAATGATAATTATTCAGTTGCAATGGACATGTATAAGACGAAACATCGCATTTACCCTAAAACGGCTTCAACTGAAAACTTGAATAGTGGTGGCGTCGTCGCCTTGAAGCCGGAAGGTTCGGGGTTCGAATCCACCTCGCCGCGTAAGGACCTTGGGCAAGTCCTTCACACGCAATTGCTCAGCGCTTCGGCGTGAAACTCCGATGCGGTGTCCGCTCTGCAGTCGGGAGCGCCTCTGAGTGGAGAGCTTGAAGAGGCGCTATAACAAGTGCACATACAAACAAGATACAGATATTGAAATAGCCTACTTTCCGCAATAAAGAGCGTCTTTGCATCAGATTCCTTACATGAATAGTCCAGCCTTCGAACCTTCCCGAATTCCAACAGCATAGGGCTGAGGGCCTATAGTTCCCCATAGTCCCTACACCGATTCATTATGGTTTATGCCTTTTAAATTGCAGGACGTCAGACTCTGTTCTGTTAGTATAGGTACTGGTAGCCTAAGCTTTGTGTTTTGTGTCCTTGTGAATTGTTTCAATAATTGATGATCAATGACTCTGTAACCGGCTGCGATCTGCCAACCGGATTGTTCAACCAAGGAAATTATAATTACTAACTCATTGTTTTACCTTGGCAACATAGGCGTACGAGACGGGGGTCCAGGGAGGCAAATGCACCCCCAAATTTCGGGCAAATGTGTTTTTCGGGCAAAATAGGCATGGACAGGCCAAAAAAAATCGGAATTTTTTTCCGGGCAAAACAGGTACGGGAGGATTTTTTCGGGCGCGCAGGGGTAAAAAAGTCGTCAGATTTTTCTGACGGGAAAATCCTAAGAAGTTTGGGCGGATGACTAAAAAAAAAGGTCGTCAGATTTTCTGACGGGAAAATCCTAAGAAGTTTGTGCGGATGACTAAAAAAAAGGTCGTCAGATTTTTCGGGCAAAAAAGGTTTTTTTGCCCCCCCACTGCCGAAATGTCCCGTACGCCTATGCTTGGCAATGACGAGCAGCAACTTTATAAACCTTTCGTGCACTCTGTATACCCAAAGCTTATGAAAGGTAAGCATTCGCAATCAATCTCTTAGCCACAGTTTAACGCCTCCGCAAATGTATCAGGTACTAATGTTCAATTACCTCTTCAGGTATTGAAGCATGGGTCTAATTAGGGCCCCCAGAAATTTGCGCCAAAAAAGTGAAAAAATTGCGCACCAAAAACGATAAATTTGCGCGAATTTTGCGCAAGTTAAAAAATCAAAATGTTCGTTATTTTTCATTGAATCAGTGTACCAAAGTATCTAACAATGTTTTTTTAAAATTCAGTGTAAAGCTTTGGCGTTCTAAAAATTAGATAATCAAGCAAAAAATGCAGTTATAAAGTTCCTATAGCCATAACATTAATGTATTCAGACAATCCATGTAATTTCAATTTTGCAAAATGTATGCCCACCGAAATCTACGTTCATGGGCGAAGTTTGGGGGGGCTAAAAAACTTTCTTTTCGTGCTACAAGAAAAACAAAAGCACCACTGCATTCAGCATTAAATTCAATTATAGTTTTAAAAAGGTGTGCAATTGCAAATGTGTGCCAAAATTAAAAATGTCAGTTTTCTCGAAAGCCAGATGTGCTACAAAAAAGCACCCCTGCATTCAGCATTAATTGCACTAATTGCATTAATTGCACTTATAGTAAAATAAAGGTGTGCAATTGCAAATCTTTGCCAAAATTAAATATTTCAGTTTTCTCGAAAACCAGACGTGCTACAGAAAAACAAAGCACCCCTGCAATCAGCAATAATTGCACTTATAGTAAAATAAAGGTGTGCAATTGCAAATGTTTGCCAAAATTAAATATTTCAGTTTTTTCAAAAACCTGACGTGCTTAAAGAAAAAAGCAATAACACCACTGCATTCAGCCGTAATTGCAATTATAGTTTTTAAAAGGTGTGCAATTGCAAATGTGTGCCAAAATTAAATATTTCAGTTTTCTCGAAAACAGACGTGCTACCAAAAAAAGCACCAATGCATTCAGCAATAATTGCACTTAGAGTAAAATAAAGGTGTGCAATTGCAAATGAGTGCCAAAATTAAATATTTCAGTTTTATCAAAAACCTGACATGCTTAAAGAAAAAGACAAAAACACCACTGCATTCAGCAGTAATTGCAATTATAGTTTTAAAAAGGTGTGCAATTGCAAATGTGTGCCAAAATTAAATATTTCAGTTTTCTCGAAAACCAGACGTGCTACCAAAAAAACAAAGCACCAATGCATTCTGCAATAATTGCACTTAGAGTTAAATAAAGGTGTGCAATTGCGGTGATTTTAAGTCAATCAAAGCCCAATTTGATAAATTAGCAAAAAAATCCAAATTTGCGCTAAATTCGCGCGGATTGCCAAAATTTGCGCTGTTGCGCTAAACCTGGAAATTTGCGCAAAATTTGCGCTGCGCAAGATCGCGAATTTCTGGGGGCCCTATCTAATTTGCCTGCAGCTGGTCAATTATAAAGCGCCTTTTCAGAGCAGCAAATACAGAATGTGTAAAATTCAGGCGACTCATAATTTTGTTGGTCAATCGGACATTATTGTGAGCTGTCGAACAATTATTTATTTATTTATTTATTTATTTATTTATCGCATTCTCTGATGGCACCCCTTCACGCGCGCTACTCAGAGGTGCTCCCGACTATAGCGCGGAAACTGCACCTACAGGCCTAGAGGTTTAAACGCTGTTTCTTTGTCATTTTTTTCGCTCTGATGATTAACATTTCAAATCAATTCAGATTAATAAAAGCACATTATATTCAGCAAATTAGGCGAACCTGGAAAATGTCGCTGGCACCGTACACGGTACCATTCCCATCCGAGACGGAGAACGCTGGTGGTTTGAACGGAGGCAAACCAGATGGAATCTCACCAGTTAGAGTGAACGGCTGTGAACCATGGATCTGGAAGAGGTATGCCGTAGCGATTGCCAAGATCAGGACAATTGCGTTATTCGCTGCAACCAAAGAGTCGACAATAACAATCTATATTGCAATGAATAATTGAATGTTCTGCCATGTTTTTCTTTTATATTTTACATGAATTATGGGTGGCCCTATAAGCGGGATTTTCAATCCCTTCTGGGTCTCCCCTTCTTCACCAAATTTATGTTAATGTATTATTCAATGCCATAATTGTACATGTTTGTTTGTTGTTTTGGTTGAGGAAAAAATAAATAAATAAATAAATAAAATAAAAAATAAAAAATAAGAATATTTACCAATATTAGTTGATTAATTAATTTCTTTCCTGTCATCCTCGCCGAACTTGAATAACTGTTTGTTTTCCCCGACTTCGTTTTTCAATAAGCTTACATTTTCGGCAACATGTCTCGTTGTCATAGGCGTAGGAGGCGGGATCCAGGGGGCAAATGCCCCCACAAATTTTGGGCAAATGTGTTTTTCGGGCAAAAGAGCCACGGACACACAGGGTAATTTTCTGAAGATCTACAGGAAATGACTAAAAAAGGTCATCAGATTTTTCGTGCAAAAAATTTGTTTTGCTCCTCCCATTTCCGAAATGTCCCCTACGCCTATGCTCATTGTAATCGTAGTGACATCACCAACCATTACAGATGACTGGCAATTTGTGGCTAAGGAGTCTCAGCGCAACTACTTTAAAATTCAATTTGAAATAATTTCACTAACAGCCAGTGACTACATGACTACATTTACAGAAGTAGCTTATTACTGCTTAAACTACCCACGCAACAACATTTCTTGGTGCCATTTTCTCTCCCTTGGTCTCTCGCACTGGGAGCGCCTCTGCAGTGGCGGCGCTAGGGGGCTAGGGGGGCTAAGCCCTCCCCTAAAAAGAGCCATCCATTTTTTTTCCCATGTAAAAATAAAAATTTTGGACGATTTACCCCCTTTAGCCCCTCAAAACTGAAATCCTGGCGCCGCCACTGCGCCTCTGATTAGTATGCACTGGGAGAGGCGCTATATAAATGTACAGATACATTACAATGCAATGCCCAACGAAATGCTTAAAACAGCAACCGAGTTCTGGATTACTGAAAAATTGCTCCATCTGCGTTTTGTGTTTCTTCAGCCGTACCTTATAGGCTAACAGTAACAGAATATCATGCGACAATCTCAAAATTTGGAATATATCTAGTTGCTCTACTAGCTGTAACAGTTGTATTTAGCCGGGGATGAGTCTGGAGCGCCTCTGAGTAGTCGATTTTGAGGGACACTATATAAACCTCCTAAGGAATTAACTCGGCGATACGTCTCGTTATAATTACGTTGGCGTTACTCCTCCATCATCAATGACGGGCAAATGGAATCTGAGTGCAGTTACTGTAAAACTTGATTTCGCGTAATTTCACCAATAGATATAGTGACTAAATTTGTTGAAGTAGGTTGTTGCTTCTACCTGTACTCTTGCAACTACATTTCCTGGTGCCCCATTCCCCTCCAGTTCCTTTATTAGGAGGTTTATATAATTTTATATACATGTACTATACTGTATAGTGCCCTCTATTCCCTCTCCTCATAGACGCTCCCGACCCAAATCCGGCTAAATACAGCTTAAAGAGCACCAAATATTCCAAGTTAGGGAATAGGCTTACATGTAGTTGCCTGATGTTGATATTTGTTTGTATGTGAACTTGTTATATAGTGCCCCTTCAAAATTTCTACTCAGAAGCGCTCCAGACTACAGCGTGGACACTGAATCGGAGTTTCACGCCGAAGCGCTGAGCAATTGCGAATGAAGGACTTTCACAAGGTTCTTACGAGGCGGCTTGAGGTGGATTCGAGCCTGCAACTCTCCGGCTGCAAAGCAATGAATATATACCCACTACACACCGCGCCCCACGATACGACATGTTCTAAGAAGAACTGCAGCCAAGAGTCAGAAAGTTAAGTTTGGACACTGCACGCACTTTGGTCTGCAAAAAATTGCAACCCTTCTTGCTGTACAATAAAAATAGAGCAAAATATGAGACATCGGCATCCAACTGAAATTTATCTAGGCCTACTAGTGCAAACTTTTTATTACTCATTGCTTAAGTCAGAATGACTGATTTTACCTGTGCCGAAAAGCCACAGACTGTACTTCCATATTCTCCCTGTAATTGTCGTGGCTTTCTTAGTCACACAGGTTGTCGTTCTCGTTTTCTAAGGATATAAAAGAAACAGTCCCTTTATTTTGCGCATTCATTAGCCTTAAAGTAAGGTACTGTAACTGCCCCAAACTTTCTTTTCCTTCTGGCTAGCATTAATCCCTCGCTGTGGATTGATTAATCCTTGCCAGAAGGAAAAGAAAGTTTGGGGCAGTTACAGTACCTTACTGTAACTGCCCCAAACGTTGTTATTAAAAAGTACACGGCAGTCTAGACATAAGTGAGTGTAGGTTATACTTGAGAATTGACATTACAGTGCAGCTTCTGATGACACAATCAGAATTACTAATCGTCTAAAAGAAAATCCCGGCAGGTGAAAAAGGGAGCGGAGAGATGGACAATTTTCAAAAAATAAGTATTCATGAAGGAAAAGATACAAAATAAATTGAACGTAGGCCTATACGAGCGTGCCTGTGAGGACAGATAACCAATTAACGGTATAATAATGATATAATTCGTATCAAGAATAGGAAGTGGATTGATTACTCGTGTGTTCATCAAGGACAAAATTAAAACCCAGCTGCTCTAAATGTTCAAAATAATAGGTCGTCGTTTGAATGCTTCATTTATCACATATCAGAATCGCTGGCCTATAACTTTTCAGTATTCTGATACCATACCTGAATTAGAAAGAGCATGATCATGCAGATCAGACCAAGGACAAAGTCCCAGACTCTGAAAATAGATACATCAGGAAAGCCTTTAATGAAGTTGATCAGCTGACTGTGTATGCATTTCTGCATAATATAGACACTACTCTTCCAGTTTTTATGTGGCCCTGTCGTACCACACATAAAAATTAATTAACATGAAGTTTGATAATGACCATAGCCTATTAGTTCACAGAGACAGGGATCTAGGAGTTCAAGGCTCTTCCGGGTTGAACATTATAGGCTAATTATCACAACCGCAAGCAGAAACTTGATCAGAGATTCGATTTATTGCAGCAAGGACATTAATTATTCTTGTTTTGCATTTAAACTAGCGTCAAATAAATTCTGTTTACGCTACATTGTCCATTATCAATTAGAAGAGCTCAAAAAGCGGATTAAAAAAATTTAAAGATGAAACTTGACAAGAATGTGCTTATTTATATCAGCATTGTAATAGCATTGTAATAGCATTGAAATAGCATTATAAAAGCATTGTAATAGCATTGCAATAGCATTGTAATAGCATGTTAACGAGACCGAGAGCGTTGATCAACATTTCTCGATAAATCGTCACTTCAATGTCAATCGGTCTGGCGATAAAAAAAATTTGGTTCATGGGCGCTAGCATATAGGGGCAAGAGGAGCCACATGCCCCTGAAAAACTTACACCTATTTTTTATTCATTTATTCGTTAATTTATTCTATGGACTTGTTGCAGCCCTTCAGGAACCTACGTTTTAGCCACATTATACTTTTTTATTTTTAGCAAATTTCTGCACACTAAAGAAACTATTCATATGCAAAATTCAAACAGTGAAACTTAGAAATTCGCATTTAAAAATACCCATGCATGTTCTTAATTTCCTGTTTTTGCATTTTAAACCTCTTGCCAAAATATTTTGACTGTGGCCCTCATGTTTTGCCACCCTCCAGCAAACATTTCTGCGGGCGCCAATGTCTTGGTTGTACTAGTTTGACAAGCTGCTTAACTGATTCGACTCACTTTGTCTCAGGTAGTTTCTTGAAAGTCCAGTAGACCTGATCGAGGAACCCATTCGGAACGTCTTTTAGGCCAAACCAGTTCTGCATACACACCATTATTTTATATCATTTTTTATATTTTTTATTATAAACAATTTTCTTTATTGCAAATAGATACGTCCCTAATGCAACAACAATTCCGAAGAAAAATTATCGCTACTTAGGTTCTTGGTTCTCGTCCGCTGTGTCGTGCATAAAAGTACTTCTAAATGCTATTGCCCTGTAGCGTTGTGTGCAGATGGACAGGCGCTGAAATCAGGGCCGGATTAACAAATGTGGGGCCCTGTTCGGTAAAACTGTGGGGGCCCAAACCTTACAGAAGCACAACAAAATGACTCACAAAACGTGTTATATTCAATGCATAAACTTTCGTCTATTATTAATTCATAACTTATATTATTTTTAACATTATCTGCACTATCTTTTAATAGTGTTAAACAACCGATATATCTTTTACGGTTTAAGAATATTTAAGTGATTCGTGGTCACTGGTCAGTCATTCTCCTGACCAGCGCACAACACTCGTGCAAGCAAACAGTGCAGAAGCGATTTTATGCCCCAAATAAATTCTTGGCTATGAAAATTTTGGGTAGACCTGCGGCAGAATAACGGCCAGGGCAAATGGTTCTTACCAGGGCAGTTGGCCTGATTTGCCCTGCTGTGTATGGCCCCCACACTGTTTACAAACTAAAATATATTTTCGCGGTCATGCCAGTAGTAGACCCTGGCTCAAGCTCCATCCTGCTTATATCTATGTGAGCTTTCACCCCGGTGTATGTCTCTCTAGACAGCCGTTCACTGCGCTCAGCTGCTCGTGGAGAATTCCTTGTTCTTTTTTTCGAGTATTGTGATTTGTGACCATGCAACGACGAGCATTCTCGGTATATTGGGCACAGTTATCTGGAATAGCCTCCCCGTGGCTCTCTCGCTTCCCATGACTCGGCTGGCTCTTTCTTTCGTCTTCTCAACTTTTCTTTTTGGCAATGCCTGCGTTGGGAGCGCCTTCGAGTAAAAATCTTTAGGGGCTCTATATAAATTTATTAGATTGATTGAATTCGTAAAAATAGAGTGCGTACACTACTCAATGTTATTATCACGCCAACTCATAATGCGTAGCATAGCACTTGAGTTCCGATCAGATGATGTTATAAATGTTTAAATAAGCAAAAATCGTATAACCCTAACAAGCATTTCTGACTGATTTTAAGATCAATATGCCTGGCAATGAAAACTGCAGAGAGGGCCCCCACAATTTTTAAATAAGCAAAAAACGTATAGCTCTTACTAGCATTTCTGACTGATTTTAAGATCAATCTGCCTGGCAATGAAAACTGCCGAAAGGGCCCCCACAATTTTTAAATGAGCAAAAAGCGTGTAACTCTTACTAGCACTTCTGACTGATTTTTAGACCAATCTGCCTGGCAATGAAAACTGCAATAAGGGCCCCCACATGTTCCAAAGTTGCATAATGCTAAAGTCACTAGTTTTTGAATGATTTGACAATGTTTCATATATTTGAACTCAGTTTACTATTATAATTAGCAATGATGAGAAAATTCTTATTGCATGTGTGGGGGCCCCCTAAAGTGTGGGGCCCCTGTTCGGCCGAACATGTCGAACATGCCTTAATCCGGCCCTGGCTGAAATATAGATAGCCTACATAGTTTCCACATGGTCGCCCTGACATATTATTATTATTACTGACCTTTTATAAAGCGCACTTCTAAGGTGATCTACTCCGAAGCGCTTCCAGTTCAACAGCGGTAAAATAAGGCCGTTCTTAAACGAGAAAGAAGCATAGCGGTGCGAAATCTGGGCACAAGGCGGAGCGCAACAGGGAGCCCATTCCAGATTCTAGGGCAAGTCACTGAGAAAGACCGCCGATGCATCATAGTAGTCCGAGAGCTCAGCTTGATAAGCCGATCGGAGGTCAGATCGCCGCTGGACACCACAGGTGGGACAGCCGAGTACAGTATGTATGCATGTATGCATGCACACATACATGTACATACATACATACATACATACATACAAACATACATACATACATACATACATACATACATACATACATACATACATACATACATACATACATACATACATACATACATACATACATACATACATACATACATACATACATACATACATACATACATACATAATAGACCGTCGGTTGCAGGCTTATGAAAATATTTATTTAGTTATGCCACTGGCATGTACGCAGTAAGATAATGTGAAGCGCCTAGGCTCCGCTTGTGCATCTGTTCAAGCTCGAGAACCTCCACATTGTAACGCCGTGCTTTCTCGGCTCATCATCATCATCGTCGTCGTCGTCATCATCGCCATCATCATCATCATCAACAACATCATCATCACCATCATCATCATCATCATCATCATCATCATCATCATCATCATCATCACCATCATCACCATCATCATCATCATCGTCATCATCATCTTCATCATCATCATCATCGTCATCATCATCATCATCGTCATCATCATCATCATCTCCTTAATCCAAGAAACCCGAAATCATGAACCATGCATTTCTTCAGCGGTCTGCTAAGTCGCCGTATCCACATTGTTTCATGCCGAATAGTTACTCAGCAGAATAGTCCTGGCAACTTACCTTCAGTTGGCCAAAAATAATCGTGACTACGGCTGTGGTCGTGAAGCTCTGAAGGACGGGATATGACACGTAGTTTACGAGAAAACCTGTCAATCATAATATTGTAATATGATTCACATTCCACCTTTACAGAGCTGTGCAAAACTTCAAATTGAACTGGTTATAGGATTCTGTAGCAAACCGGGTTTCAGTTGGAATTTGGGTCAATCAATCGCATGTATGTACGTATATTGAAACGTACAGATTGGCAGATTAAACATAATCTATATAAATAAAAATGTAAAACGTTACTTTTTGTGGAATCAGAACTCGATAAGTTCTTCACCGATTCTTTTCAAAATTTTTGCAAACCGTTCCATTTGAACATAAGCGGGTTGTTATAATGCCTTTCAGTGGCGGCGCCAGGATTTAAGTTTCGGAGGGGCTGAAGCCCGCGGAAAAATTTTCCATTATCGCCGCCAAAATTTCTGACGACCTTTTTTTTTTTTTTTTTTTTTTTTTTTTTAGTTATCGATTAAAATCTCATGAAAATTTTCCATTTTCGCCGCCAAAATTTCTGACGACCTTTTTTTTTTTTTTTTTTTAGTCATCGATCAAAAATCGTGGATTTTCTATGTAAAATAATTAAAATGGCCATTTTTTTAGGGGGGGCTTAGCCTCCTGTAGGGGAGCTTAGCCCCCCAGCCCCCCCTAGCGCCGCCACTGATGCCTTTTGGGAAAAAGCGCAATCTTTTCGACCAAAAAACACAACTATGCGAACGATTTGACCGATCTCGATTTCAATTTCAAACCGACGTTGCTTCCGACTGCGGCCGTCTATTTATAGCACATATAGGCTACGTGCGTTCTTTTTTATAGCGCATATATTTATCTAGCTGTTGATTTCTACAGTAACAAAAACTAACGTTTTACATTTTTATTTATATAGATTTTCGCAAACCGTTCCATTCGAACATAAGCGGGTTGTTATAATGCCTTTTGGGGAAAAGCGCAATCTTTTCGACCAAAAAACACAACTATGCGAACGATTTGACCGATCTCGATTTCAATTTCAAACCGACGTTGCTTCCGACTGCGGCCGTCTGTTTATAGCACATATAGGCTACGTGCGTTCTTTTTTATAGCGCATATATTTGTCTAGCTGTTGATTTCTACAGTAACAAAAACTAACGTTTTACATTTTTATTTATATAGATTTTCGCAAACCGTTCCATTCGAACACAAGCGGGTTCATTGTTATAATGCCTTTTGGGGAAAAGCGCAATCTTTTCGACCAAAAAACACAACTATGCGAACGATTTGAGCGATCTCGATTTTTACAAAATCAAGGATCTCGGAGTTTACGGACGGACGGACAACGTACGTGCGGACGGGGAGGGACAAAGGAGAGGAAGAGAGGGGTGAGTGTGAAAGGGAGGGAGCGGGAGGAAGAGGGAGGGAGAAAGGGGAGAGAGAGAGCGAGGGAGAGGGATGGAGGAAACGGGAGGAGGGTGTGAGGCAGGGAAGGGGAGGGGAGGGGACGGGAGGACTGAGGCAGGAAGGGAGACAGAGGAAGGAAAGTAGGGAGTGAGGGTGGGAGGGAGAGTCTTTTCAGCCACAGCAACGCGTGGCGGGGTACAGCTAGTCATTAATATATAGCTTATCTTAGTTTCTTATCATATCCTATGACTAGATTATCTGTATTTCTAATCATATCCTATGATTTCCTGATTCTTCCTCTTCCCCGCTCACTCCCTCACCATTTGACCTTCTTCTCCGAATGAGTACTAGGCCTACGATCATGGAAAACCCGCCAAGACGGGAGAGGGGAAATGACCATGGCAACTTTTAGGGTTCAGGATTGGATAGTTATCCGAGTGCATGGTCGACCTTCATTCATTCATTAATTTGAGAATTTATTTAGCTCCTCTTCAATAGACCTACCCAGAGGCGCTCCCGGCCCAGCCACAGCTAGAAAAGTAGGATATGAGCCGTTCACAAAAGGTAGAAGAGTTTAGCATAAGCGTTAATCGCAGGGCCAATGGGCTTCCATCCACGATGGTTGGACCCACAATCGAAAGGTTCGACGCTATTAACCCTATTAGGCTAGCATACATCAAGTTAGCTCCTGCTGCTCCTTTTCTCAATCAACCATCTCCCGACGCCCCTCCATAATATGTGCGAATCTGAATATCTATGAAGCGCTTTTTTATTTTTATTTACCTAGATGAAAGACTCCCATGACGAACTGTACGACCCCGCACATCAGAGAAAGAGCAATGGCATACGTTGCGTCGCCCTCTATTGGTGACTTGGCGAACTTGCTGACTAGTAGAGCGACCTCGGCAGATGGGCCGAGATTCACGTCTTGCGCTGATCCGAAGAGGATATAGACGAAGACGCATGTCATGGCTGCGTACATACCGTACTGAAAAATTGCAGATCAACAAATGCTACTTGGTCTAGTACAACGTAATTATGACTGACGTTATAAATGTGGCTTTATTTATTTATTTATTTATTTATTGACTTATTTATATATTTGTTTATTTATTTATTCACTTATTTATTTATTTACATATTAATTAATTAATTAATTTATTTATTTATTTACTTATTTACTTATTAATTAATTAATTAATGTATTTATTTTCTTATTTATTTATTTATTCATTTATTTCTCGCATTTGCTATAGCGCCCTTCTAGCTCTTCTCAGAGGTGCTCCCTAATACGGCGTGGACACTGCATTGGAGTTTCACGTCCGAAGCGCACGAACCATTGCGAGTAAAGGACCTGCTCAAAGTCCATACGCAGCGGCTTGAGGTGGATTCGAGCCTGGAACCCTGCGGCGCCAAGGCGCCGAACGCACCACCGCACCACTGCGCCCCATGTAGGATAATGTGGTGGCTAAAATAGGCTTACTCAGAAATGGTAACTGGACATTCTTCCTCAAACTGTCAAACTATGCCTGAACTGCAAAATATAATTTAAGGTATTATTGTATGGCATTTATCTATAGACTTATATAGCGCCTAATCTTGCGAGTCGACGTTGGACTATGGTGAGCAAAGATATTTAAATACGTATGTCTTACAAGCAGCTGGTAATACATTCAGTTCTGATTCTCAGATTATAGTGTTTCCAGAAAGAGGCTCCCGTGTATAGGTTTGTGAGCGATGGATACCGTAGTCTCAGTGGCCTACCTAACTCTGAGTAGGCTTCTTTAAGGGGCGCTATATAAATCTCCAGAGTGAATGAGTGAAGGAATAAACCTCGGGTGGAAGAAGACAGATCTTTGCCGTGGCAACACACTTCGGAATGGTGGCTAGCCCAACGGTCATGCCCGCAAGGAAATCTCCCAGGAAATGTTGGACTCTGCAAAGATCAAGTTATTACAGAAAATTAAGCTTTTTTAAATTACGTGGAAACAGGAGAACACAGAATGAGTTACGCAAATGGCAATTTTACATTCGGAAAGATGTTTCCAAACAATTTGTTGCAGTGAAGTGTGTCGGAGTTAGTGTTGTATGGTGCGGTGTAGTGTGTCGGAGTTAGTGTTGTAGGGTGCGGTGTAGTGTGTCGGAGTTAGTGTTGTATGGTGCGGTGTAGTGTGTCGGAGTTAGTGTTGTAGGGTGCGGTGTAGTGTGTCGGAGTTAGTGTTGTATGGTGCGGTGTAGTGTGTCGGAGTTAGTGTTGTATGGTGCGGTGTAGTGTGTCGGAGTTAGTGTTGTATGGTGCGGTGTAGTGTGTCGGAGTTAATGAGTGAAAATTTGTCTCTGTCTGCCCTTTACTGTGGAATGGCGTTCCTACTATTATTCGTGCTCAGATTTTATCTGGAGGCTTTACTTTTTCTGCCCGTTGTCTTAAGACTTTTCTTTTTCCAGGAGTTATTCGCACTGGGAGCGCCTCCGATTAGGTTGCACCGTGAGAGGTGCTTTATAAATCCGAAAATAGAATAGAATAGAATAATGAAGTATGGTGCAGTGAAGTGAATTAAAGTGTTGTGTTGCATGATGTAGTGTAGTTTAGTGAAGTAAAGTTCAGTCTAGCATAATGTGGCGTAGTGTAGTATAGCGTAATGCTGTATATTACCGGGCTGCAAGGCATAGTGAAGTGTACCTTAGTGCGATGTTGTAAAGTGTGTTGTATTGAAGTATATATAGCAATAAAGTGAGTTGTAATTATAATATGGTGTAGCCTTGTGTACTGTAGTGAAGCGTGTCGTAGTATAATATTATTGTGTAACGAAGTGCATTATAGTACAATGGTGTGTGTTGAATAGGACCTAGTGTAGAGTGTCATTGTGTATTATAGTGAAGTACAATGAGGTGTAGTTTATTGTATCGTGACGTCGAATTGGTCACTGTGCAGGTCTATATCTTAATGCCGCTTAGCGTAGCGTAGGCCTAGTATTGCCTGGTGAATCGTAGGTCTCAGTATCGTGAACGAAATTGGTAAACAGATACTTTGTACTAAACGAAGTCAAACGGTTTCGCTAAAATGCTAAGATGAAAATTTAAACGCAAATGATTGGTTTGCAAGGCAAATAAAACCAACACTTTTCAATATAAAGCTGAGTGGAGAAAGATAATCCGAACGCTGCAAGACTTAAGGTAATGTGATCAATGTAGAGTATAATTTTTCAATTTACAATTCTTATGTCTGCCTAAGGAAAACACTACAAAGATACAAACATCGTGCCCAGAGGACCAGAGACGTCCTTCTGAGCCCTGGGAGTTAAGTTAAGTTAGACACAGGATGAGACTTTACTATGGGGGTCCTAAGAAAGACTTAGGGATTGAACCCTCAAAACACCCACAGCAATTATATATCAACCTGGTTAAACGGCTTGGATATTGAAATTGGCCCCGCGCTATATTGTCGGAAATCCAGTTCGTAAAGTTAATAAATAAAGATGGTGGCGTCAGAAGGAAATACGTTGGGCTACAAAAGTTAAGCATGAGTCATCATCGTCCTTGATTGGCTGGCCTTCAGGTTGATTGACATGTTTCCGTTTACGCCCACAATGACAAGACATTGCGCATCTGATCCACCTGTTTACTCATACACAGTTTATTATCTGGACAGCGGCCTGTTTATCCAGAGGCAATTGCAGAACCTGCGTCAGATAAGTGGTTTTGTTTATGTCCATTCATTATCAAGAGGCTCTCAATGAATAAACAATCTCTCTTTACACGTCCACTTTCCATGATTTCCAGTCTCTGAAGTACTCGATGCCAGTTACGAGATATATTTTCTGTGAAGGACTGCTGCTTTGAAGAACTTCCCCCACACGCAAATTTCACTTTGGACAAACAACAACACATGTTGACGAAAGCAATAAATATCCGGATAACACAAACTGACATTTTTAGGGTTCACCGCCATTTTATTTATTACACTGATGTAACGGAGTTAATACACTCAAATAGCCTTCAATCTTTCAGGGTTAGCGATCGACCCAGCCAGAAGTTCGATACTTTATTGAAGCATTGATCCCATAATGGGACACCAAGGCCTTAACGTTAATTCCGAGAGGCTTGAAGTGCAACTGTTCAGACTTTTCAGTGCGCTTCACTGCCTCTAAAGTGCTGCTGTAACATTCAGCACGAAGTGTCGACTTTGCTTATTTTGCACTTTGCAAGCAAACAAAGAGCTGTTGACAATAAATTTCAAATATGCCTGTAAACAAACATTTCTGAATCAACAGGTTTGTTGTAAGATACTTATACGAAAGTTTGTCAACAATTTAACTTCCGTACGAACGTGAGAAAGTTCTCTTACTCTGCCTCTTTCGCGTTTGTTTCAACAATCTAACTTTCTTACCAATAAATAAAATCAATATGCAAACGTCGTAAACTTTTTGAATGACTCGACCTCGCAAGCAGCATACATATTATATAATAGCCATAAATTAGGTTCTTGAAATCACCAATTCACTGTAAAGCAACTGAAAGAGTTGTCTTTCGATCGCATGTTTGTCAACAAGTTCACTTCAAAGCAGCATTCAGAGAAAACAATAATATAAATCTTGAATGTTTGCGAACAACTTGACTATTTCGGCGACATAGATGACTTCAGGTTGCAAAGAATTCTCGATTGTCCATTAATAGTTTCACTTGGTATGACTCAGCCATATCAAGATTTCAATAATTGCGGTAATAAACTTTAAATGCCTGCATCTCCAGTGTAATCCTGACGCATTTGGAAATTAGTTCAAATAAGAAATTCAGCAAGTTGCTTAGTCTCTTATCAGAACGATTATTGTTATTATTATTATTATTACTATTATTATTATTTATATTTTTTTATTTTTACTCGAGGTAGTTAAAAAAAAGGCCACACCACTATGTCCAATTGTCCATTCCAGATTAGGCTATAGAGCCAGCCACTGAGAAAGAGCATCGCTGCATTATAATTATTATTATTGTTATTATCATTATTATTGTTATTATTATTATTGTTATTATTATTATTATTGAGTTTTTATATAGCGCCACTTCACCACGGTAATCCACTCAGAATCGCTCCCAGTCCAGCAACGGCTAAATAAGGCAGTTTTTTTAGGCGAAAAAGAAACATAGTGGTGAGGCCTTTAGGCACAAGGTGGAGCGCAACAGGGAGTCCATTCCAGATTACAGGGCCAGCCACTGAGAAAGAGCATCGCTGCATTATAACAGTACGAGAGCTTGTGGCCAATAGCTCAGCTCGATCAGTCGATCGGAGGTTAAATCGCCGTTGGACACCAGAGGTGGGACAGCAAGGCTCCTGCGAGTACTTGAGGGCCAGACCCTCCATGCCGCGCCAGACAAATGCAGAAACCATATAGGTGATCCGCTGTGGACAGTAGCGGCGACAGGGGGGATTATTTAGGGGGGCCTATCCGCATTTTGGTGCACATACTATAATAACATGCATAATTCAATAAATTGAGCAATAAGTCAAATGTTAAAAAAACATTATGCTAAATTCGAGAACCTATATAGACCTACATGTATGTCATTCAGATAAGATAAGATAAGACTATTCTTTATTAGACCAATAATGTTATCCGCATTTTGGTGCACTTACATGGTATAATAACATGCATAATTCAATAAACTGAGCAAGAAGTCAAATGTTAAAAAAACCATTATGCTAAATTCGAAAACCTATAATATTATAGACCAATGTCATTCCATCTGGCGGAGAGATGGTTATAGGCCCCGATGGCGGA
>OX457046.1:25408124-25460624 GCA_949752735.1 Lumbricus terrestris
ATATTAGCAATTTTGACAATTAGGCCCATTGACTTTGAAAGTTTAAAAGTAGAGATTACTAAACAACAACCACAGATGACTGGTGTAATGGTTACGCCCAGTTAATCACCAGCTAGTATTGACGCAATGTATATGCTATGGAATGTCAAGTGATAAACAAATACACTTTATTATTTAATGTATTGTCCTTACGTAAAATCGTAAACCAAAAGTCGGAGTCAGTCTCTAGAGCCTAGAACTAGATCTATTTAGTAGTAGTAGGTTAGTGTCCGTTGATTTGTTGGCTCTTGTTGTGCGTGTTGTTAACCTACGTAGCCTAAGTGCGCCAATTCACGTCTTCGTCAGATGTCAACGTACGCCAAGGCACGGCATGTACAGGGATGCCACTCTGGATTTTGAAAAAAGGTCAGATCCGGTCGAAAAAAAGGCTAGAAAAGGCTAGATTGACGATTTTCCTGTGAAATACATGGATTTTTCCAATTTTCCGGCTTGAAATTTCTGACGACCTTTTTTCAGTCGTTCGATGGTTAAAATTTGCTCTCTTATTCTTCCCGAAAAAATTTCTGATGACCTATTTTTAGTCTTTCGCTCAAAAATTTCCAATTTTTTGTCCAAATTCACAAAAGTTTCGATTTTTTCACGTCTTTTGTGCATTTTCACTTAAAAAATAATAATTTTTGTATGTAAAAAGTCGAAAAAACCGGCGTGAGAAAAAAGGCTAGATCCTGACCAAAAAAACCTAGAAACCTAGACAGGACCGAAAAAACCTAGATCTAGGTGGAAAAAGCTATGAGTGGCATCCCTGGGCATGTATAATGTACGCGTACGATGGACCTACTTTTTAGGCAGTGTGAATATTACCGGGGTTTCAAACTCCCCAGTATTATTTTCTAAGAGCCACACAGTAAAGTCTATTTTCACACCCCCAACTTCAAGTGGATTATACTATAGTCTAACCCGGGCAACCCCAGTAATTTTTCCACAATTCTCACACTGTTTATAGGGGGAAATAGGGTACCGGTACGTTCCGTCGACAACGTACATGTACGGTTTGGTTGGCTGTGTTTAAAAATCCGACGGAATATCTTATATTATAAGTGTGAAAGTTTGTCCCTTCCGTTATGGGTTTTGACTTTTCGTCCCAGAATAGGCTCGGAAATGAGAGAGCGTCGGTTTAAAAAAATTGCAATTGATTCTTACCCAAATTATAAGGTCAGCGCGACTATTTTCAGCTTTTAATTCAATTTAAAACCAGAGTTATTAGCGTTTTAATCCTTACAGCAGCCATCTTGTCGCATTTAGTAAAGAGGCGACAGCCCGCATGACGTCATTCACGCCCAATAATAATTTCCGTTTATCAATAATCCGAAACCGGTTACAGTTTACAATTATGCAGCTGAAACAATAATAATTCACAAGAACGTAGATCACTGAAATATTAACTATACTAACAGAACAGACAACCTGCAATAATTGTATTAGGCAACAGTCAGCACACACACCCGACCCTCAGGGACGGGTCATGTTTGGCTTTTTGGTCAAGCGGGGTGTGGTGGAGGGTTACCGAAAACCCGAAATTTAGCGGTCAACGCTGGGTACCCCAGAGGAGTAGTGTTGAAAACCCTAAATTCCTCGGGCAACGCTGGGTAACACATCTAGTCATAAATAAAAGCTTCATTAGAAAACTGTCTAAAACATTAAAACTTAACTAGTCTTAAGAAGGATAATGGTGCTAATCCAGTGGACTAAATCTGTTTCGCTGTGCAGAGAAAATGAGGACTATAAGTAAATCCATGTTGTGAAGCAAATGAAGGAGCGGGATCGACTCTCCCAACAAAATAGAACTTTCACGTGAACTGTTGGGGTCTATATCGCTTAGGTTGGCATAGATTGCATTATTATTTTTTCCCAAGTACATATGATTCATCGGGATTGCAAAAACTAGTGTGGCGATGTTCTGAATGGCTCTTAAGCCTCTTATTATTATTTATTATTTTATTATCACTTTTATTGTTATTGTTGTTGTTGTTATTTTGTTGTTATTGTTGGACACGACGTATACAAATTTAGATTCAAAGAAATTACTAAATTTATGGCTGCAATGACGATCAACTTAAAAATAGGCCAACAGGCCAAGAGTTTAACGATCTACAAGAACCGGTGAAACGTAAACGCTTACAGGTAAAGCAGGTGATATTTAATTAATCATGACGACAATGGATGAAGTATTGACACGTTCCATAAAGGTAAAACCAGTAATGTTGCAATCGAGTGAAATGGTTTCCGTGAGGAAAAGTCTTAAGCAGACCTTCATTCGTACAGACCTAAGCTCTTTGATATCTCGAAAACAATGGCAGAATAACTAGCCGCTGATAAGTTTAACTAATTATTAGCGCCGAGCAGTGGCGTAGCCAGGAATTTATGATAGGGTGGGGTTTGGGATTTTATGGCCTGGTCGGATGCCCTTCCTGACACCAACCCAATAGTATTGCAGAAAAATAAAAAGGGAATAAAGTAACAAAGGGAATAAAGTAAGAAATACAATTGTTACTACAAGCAATTGTTTTCTTTTTTCTTTTTTAAGTGGATAAATAACCTTTAAAAAAACTTTTTCCCAAGTCAATGGGGGTTTAACCCCCGAAACCCCCTCCCTTGGCTACGCCACTGGCGCCGAGTGTTTCGCTGTTCTATCTTGACTGGTTCTCATCATCGTAATTATCTAAGCATTCAAAATTGTTCCACGTGCGAGTCCCAGTGGTGTAGTCCTAAAAAATGAAGTGGGGGGACGCCTGGAAATTGAAGTGGGGAGACGCCTGGAAAATTGAAGTAGAAACTGTAGCAAAAAGTGCAATCTTGCAAGAATTTTGCAAAAAGTGGGGGGGCGGTGTCCCCCGCGTCCCCGCCCCACTACACCACGGTGCGACCTAGTTTCAACAGACCGTTCAGTTACGGTATGTTTAAAGTTCATCATGACTGAGGCCATTAAGCGTACACTGGACCTTAACGATTACGATGTCACTTAGTAGGACTTGCTGCTAGTGGTCAGCGGGTGCAGCAATTTTGCTATCAAGCACATACCCGTATACAGGACTAAAAGTCATTACGCGACCCTACCCGCACCCGAGGATATACCCGTACCTGTGCCGTACCCGCCACGTCATTAATAGGAAGTCATAAAGGTCTGTAGTTCAATTCCCTACCAAACAAAATAGACTTCCAGCTCAACATGTTGCTGACCATTTGACAGCTATTCTAATACAGGTGGGTGTCTAACGGAAACCATTAAATTTCGCTCGAATCCACCCAAAAGTCAACAATTATAACTGGCTAAAATCGTTGTCACTGTCGCCGTCATTCTCCTTCATGAATTCCGATAGTTTGTCGTTATCTTCGTCATGAGACTCAATCGAAGAAGACAGTTCTTCATCTTCTCGATGCTTTAGATCTCCTTCCAGTTCTTCATAATTTTTTTCCGCATCTTCCTTCGACGCCATTTCGGGCAGAGGAATGATCACGATCTTAGTCAGATCATCTGCAGAAACGGAACTTTCTGGAAAGAAAAAGCATTTGATAAATCAGTCACATGATGTCGCGACTTCTCGTTGATCTTCCCCATTACTGCCAACCTCAGATTATTTGGATTTAGCTCGCTCTCCTTCCTCTCTCTCTTTCTGTCTCAATCTGTCTCTGCCTCTGTATGTCTGTCTCTGTCTGTCTCTATATCTGTCTGTATCTCTGCCTCTACCTTTGTCTTGTATTCATCCCTATAACTCCTTCAACACTTGTGTCTTTCTTCTCTCTCCATCTCTCTCAATTCCCTTTTCAACTGTGTTCAGATCACCAAGGCAAAGTATGAACATGGAATGCCTATATTTTACTGCCTCTTTCTGTCTCTGTGTATTCGTTATTCTCTCTCCCATAAGTTCAACTGATGATCGAATTCAATCCCTTTTCAAATTGTTTATTACCATCATAAAAAAGACAGCCAATGGTTCACGCACGATGAATAAACGCAGTGACGAATTTTTATTGTGGTTGATCACTTACTATAGGACGAAATACAATCGCTAATGCGTATTTTAGGTAACGACCTTGGGCAAGTTGTTTGCGCACACGTGCCTCTGTCACCAAGCAGTATAATTTGGTACCGGCGTAAGCTGGAAAGTAAACGGCAAGTCCTGCGATACACTGGCTTCGTATCCACGACCTTGGGATTCGTCCATTGCTGCAGGGGTTATTTTAACGTGCAGCTGGACACAAAGTGTGTAGTTGGGAAAGAGATTTGTGCAGTTGAAAATCAGATCTTGTGCAGTTACTTTTTGCCTAGTTGCGTGAACCGACGAGAAGTTAGTGGTAAAAGTTGGACACAAACATGATAGTAACAGCCCAAAGTGAACATCTTTGAGGCGGTTTATTTGGGTGATATTTATGTTCAGGAAAAGAGCAGGCCTGTTGAAATTTGGCGTGAACTATAATAGATAATGGTGATTACATGCAGTTTTCAAGTCAAACATTAGACCGATACGGCGAAGGTCACCCGTGTGCATGAAGCAAGAGCGGGGGAAATGGGTGATGTAATCGAAGACAAGGTTCTGCTAAAAATCACACATAGGCTGCAGACAGAAGAACTTGCAGTACCCGGTAGGCTAAATGTATGGGCGGATGCAGATTCAAGGCCTGCCGTAGGTTGATATCCTGATAAAGTTGTAAAGGCCGGGGTTATCCTTCATACCATAATGACAACTTCTTGGCCATCGTAGTCTACTTTCTCCTGCTTTTGCCGCTTACTCTGACAAGCTGAAGCAGGAAGGGACGTAGACAGTCGGACGCATAAAGCAAAATGGTCTACTATAATATAACAACCCAAGTATCTAACTGGAGACAGGCGATGAAAAGAAAGGAATCAGGCAGGCATCCAAACTGAGTTAGCCTTTCAGCCACACAGGCTATCCAATACATACATACATGAAATAGGATTGTAGGTCAATACATACTCAAATTATCTTCCAAATTCTCCATATATCCCCATATTACACGCACCCTTTTGAGTTTATGTGATCCCATCCAAAAATCACCATCCTCAGAATCTGAAAGATACACGTAGGCCTATGTTATTGAACTAGCCTCTCGCACAGGGGCGTAGACTTAGGTGGGATAGGATCAAGGAACGGAACCCGGAACTTGTGGCGGTGACGGAGATGCCTATATCTTATATCCCCCAAATATTTCAGAAAATATTACCACAAACATTATTATAGATTTCTACGGTGTTATCCACTGCTTGTCCATAATTATCAATTTTGATACAGATGACAGCCTAAACTGCCACCATTACGTTGTGTAAATTTAAAAAAAATTAAGATACAGGCAGGGGGAATTATTCAAGTCTTAAACAACGTCTCTGAGTACCAAATTATGATTGAATTTGTCAAGGTAACAGCCTTAACCCGTTTTTGCCCAGTGTTCCATTATTGGAACATTTTATAAAAACATTATTTATTTGCAACGTAGCACTATGCAGTGAATATAATTTATTTCCTGTCATTGTAAACTGTTTTTCTAAGACGTTCCCATTGAAAGAAAATTATATTTTGAAAATTTTGTCTTCATCAGATAAGGTTTTTAGGAGAATTTTGAAGGGGCAAATTTTCGGTAAATTGCAACAAAAAGATGCATAATTTGCAAAATCATTTAAACACATATCAGTTTTGAACTTTCTGGTTTTTGATACTCTTATAGGCTATCAATCATATTTCATGATAACTTTAATCGGTCTGTGTCATGAACTTTGGTTTGGACTTTTTGCAAATATATATCATGTTCCATTATTGGAACACAGGGCACAAGTGGGGGTCCACGATTCTCATTACCGAATGTCGTTCTATACGCTTATTGCTTTGCCTTGCACAGTGTTTTCAGATGGGTTTGGCGAATTCCCTTGCATGTAAATATTATTATATTCTAAAATTTCAATCAGTTGTGACAGAGAAGGTGCGCAAATTATTTCCTTGATCACTGGGAGGCTATTTTGACAGCGCAGACTTTCATTACACGAATTTCAGAGCGAGGAAGAAGGGGACGACAAAGACACTGATGGAACTCAAACAATCCGAGCGAACGATAGCATTGAAGGATTTGGGTCTAGACACCAGTATAGTTCTAGATTTGATGGTTGAACTCTGTCTGCACTCCTTCCAAACTCTGTGGTGATCCAATTCTTCACCTAACTGAGCCTTGCTGATTGAGTTCTCAGAACTCTGTGGCTAATCGTAATCGTAATCGTAAACTCGAAATTTCTAAAGCGCCACTCGAAAGCCAAGTGCGGGGCACCAGCTTATTCACGAGCGCTGCGTTGCGTTAGAAGGGTTGTCCGTGAGAATAGTCCGTGGTGGTCCGGGTCGAGTTACCATAGGATCAGAGGGGCGGAACAGCTACTAAGGTGGGTGTCGTCTGGGCCGGGAATTGGAGGGTGGAGGATCAGTTGAGATAGGGTAAGAGATCGTGAAAAGGAGTGTCTTAAGTTTCGAATGAAAAGCCCGAGGTGTGATGGATACAGGAGCCTGAGGAAGGTTGTGGTGTGTGATTAGAAATGATGATGAAGGGACTGAAATGGATCGGAATTCAGGAGGCAGATCATTCCAAAGGCGTGGTGCTAAGAACGTCTGGCTGATTTAATTCGTTAATTCATTTGGAGATTTTGCCATGATGAACTTTGAGTCAAACATTGTCATAACAATTGATTTTGATCTGTAATTTGAATTTTTATAAAGTCGGAAAATCTTAATATTCAAACATCTAAAGCTCCAGTCGAAGCCCAAGCGCAAAGTACCAGCCTATTAACGAGCGCTCACTAAAAGCTGCTTCAGCTTTGGGGGACAAATCCCTGTTCAAGGACTTTCTTATGTCCAGTCTGAAAATACGTCATTTATGTGCAGTTGAGAAAATTCCTTAAAATAACCCCTGCATTGCTGGCTCAAGGCCATTGAAAAGGAGATGAGCGCCTCCCTGTGTTCCACATGGAACTGGATGGTGGAAATCATCAGCAATTCATACATTAATTGTCGGACGTTTGGACTGAGGTGGTCGTAGGCAGCAACTGCAATCTATTGAAAAGCCAAGTCAATATCTGATAGAAATTTGGATCTCCCCACCCCAAAAAATGAGAGGTCTAGATTCAACACTGGCGTTGCTCTATGCTTATGTCTAGTGCTTGCGATATTTTGTGACTTGCAATGACCATTTAGTCGTCCTTGCCTTACCCAAACAAGTATATTATGCCAATGAAAAGAGCAGTAAAGGGAATTGGTATAGATCTACAGTAACTGTGTGGTGGAGAAGAAATCCTGGTTGGGCACAATGGACAAAGAAGCTGGAAATGAAAACATCATGAGCTGACGAACCTTTTATGAAGTCAATCGCTTCTTGTCTTGTTGCAGTGTAATGGACGTTTTTAATTTTCGCTTTCAACAAGACTTTGAGCACCTGGGGCTGCGAAAAGACATAACATGTAGATCGATTTAATTATAGAGCACACATTGAAATACGTTCTTTAAGAAGTCAATAGATTAAAAATTGCGAATTGTCTCGGCATTTTTTCCTTTGCTTCTTTCGCTCTGTCTCTTTCTTTCTGTATGTCTATGCCTCTGTGTCATTCTGTCGATGTGTTTCTCTATCTCTGTAGGCCTACACAGGTCTCTGGTTTCCTTGATTTGCCCACAGTCCCTCGCTGTCTCGCTCTCTGACTATCTGATAATAATTTGCTTATTCTTGTGCACCACTCTCCTATAGAGTTCATTCTCTCTAGTTTCTCCCTATATTTTTCTCTCCTCCTTACTCACTCACTCACTCACTCACTCACTCACTTACTCACTCACTCATTCACTCACTCATTCACTCACTCACTCACTCGCTCACTCATTCACTCACTC
This sequence comes from Lumbricus terrestris, assembly GCA_949752735.1. Classification (NCBI taxonomy): domain Eukaryota; kingdom Metazoa; phylum Annelida; class Clitellata; order Crassiclitellata; family Lumbricidae; genus Lumbricus; species Lumbricus terrestris. The sequence continues at coordinate 25,416,053 of OX457046.1, forward strand.
ATTCACTCACTCACTCACTCAATTACTCACTCACTCATTCACTCACTCATTCACTCACTCACTCGCTCACTCACTCACTCACTAACTCGCTTACTCACTCACTCATTCACTCACTCATTCACTCACTTACTCACTCACTCACGTAGTGTGTCTGGATCTATGTGTCAAATCAGCACGCTGTGCATATACCTATAGGCGTCTTTCTCTCCGTCTTCTATCATTGCCAATTCCTGTTCCTTTCTGACTTTCTGCTTCTTCCATTTTATTTATCTCACTCTCCCTTTTCTATGAGACCAATTTCATATCATTAGGCTACACAAACACACACACACACTCTCTTTCTCACACACAAACACACTCACACACGCCCACACACACACTCACGAATTCAAGGTTACAGCTTCCAGATCGACGGACGCACAGGTGAGCAATAATCATAATATATTACATGTGCAATATCATAATAATTATATTATACCTGTACATTGCAGAGCACAAGTTTTGCCCTGGCGGCGCTGAAATCTTCGCACAGTTGTTCAATACACTGTAAAACAACATACATGTATACACTATACAGTAGTGCTCAGAGCACGCCTACAAGCATCGAAAGAAAGTCTCCATACATGCATAAACTGTTTGTTGGTGGCGCTTGTTGGGGTCAACTCAACTCCAATCGGATTGTTGCCAAAACTAAACTGGTCTGTAATGCAGACATTCTTGAATTAAATGCATCCGTTCCAACAGTTTTTAAAGAAACCCCAGTAACTACTGTAAGGAGGGTTTATGGTAACGGTATCACTATGACTTATAGCTGCGCACACGATGCCTCTTTGAGTGGCTCTTAAGACGAGTTATGCAAGTGTTCTCCTAAGCTCTTGAAGTGTAAAATAAGAAGTGCCTGGACGCTCCTTAACTTTCCCGTATGTGCTGGCGAAATAAGTGGCAGGCCGGCGTCAGATTTTAAAATAAGTGCATGGACGCCGTCCATGATCGTCCAGCCACACTTTATGACCATCTTCTACTATTCTAGCAGGGCTCTTCGCACGGGGATTGCCACTTACCATAATTGTAGACCTACTGGGAGAGGAACTTTAGAAATACGTTGATACAACACAATGGCATTACATGACGCTTGATGCCATTGACACCTTGACGAATCAGATAATCGAGACAAGTGTTACAAGCCCCTTCCCACAGTTCGGGGAATCACTTAAGAAAACTCGAACCAACAATTGACAAATTACCAATCCAGCTCGCTACCGTAAAGACCGCTGTGTGATATAGTACATGTACATTGATTAAGTGGAGGTATAACCGTGCGAATGTGAAAACGGTCGAATCTGAGACTTACCCGAGTGACAGTAGAATCTATCCCGGTAATGTGAGTGAAGTCAAGAATAACGGATTGGTAAACTTCCGATCCACCTGGTTTTAATTAAAAAATGTCAATCAACCAATCATTGTAGATCTATATGCAGTTGCAACCCGTGTTAGAAATCAGATTCGATACAATAGAGATACTGTCTAATATTATGAGTGGGTGCTTGCTAACCCGTTTTATATACTCTTTTAAGCTATTCTAGTACGGTGATTGGGTATCCTGAATTGGTGATATATCAAATTAATATTGATTAATCTATTGATTGATCGATTGATTGATTTGTTGATTGATTAAATGATTGATTGGATGATTAATTGATTGATTGATTGGTTGGTTGATTGATTGATAATTGATTGATTGATCGATTGATTGATTGATTGATCAATTGATTAATTGATTGATTGATTGATTGATTGATTGATTGACTGATGACAATGAAAGAGACGACGGCAGAAAGAGCATGAATGTTTTACCTGCAAGCATTCCTCTTAGGACTTTCTTCATGAAATGCTCAGCACTTGGAAAGACCAATCCTTGGTTGAGTTCTAAGACCGTGTAGTCCGCCTGCAGAAGACCAGAATTAGCATTGATCTGCATTTCAACAGACGAAACAAGACACGCGAAAACACTCAAGTGCATCGACGTCAATGTTGAGTAACGCTTTTTTACCCTACGACACTAACAACACCAGACACTGCAGTCCTCTGATAATAAATAGAGCATGTGACCACAAAGAAAATTGTCGGGTTTCGGAAGCATCATGGTTCCCGATTCCGTTGTTAAAATTATTTTAATTATCCACTGTATACTCCTAAGAATCAGACTTGTATGTAAGACGGAAACCAAGATAGTGGGTTTTGAGATTGAAACCGGGACAATAGGCTCCGACACAACGAATCACAAGGTCCGAGACAGTTCGAGACAGTTCAGGAATCAAGACTGAAACGTTCGGTATTTATTCCGCCGAGCAGCATACATTTCCGAATAAAATAATAAAAGTAGGCCTAACTCGTGAATTTCAATTGTTTTGTTTTTCTTATTTAAGTGGATAAATAACCTTTAAAAAGCTGTCCCCGAAACCCCCCTTGTCTACGCCACTGGCTAGGATACTACAAATTCTGCTCTGAGTCCCTTGAAATAAGCTACTTACTTTTTCCACTGAGTAGTCTTCTACCTTTGTCGCGTCAGTATCAACACAAACCGTCTGTTTAAAAAACAGGAAATAACCGCACAACAGAGATATTTTAAAGTAGGCTACTTCATCTCAGAATTCAATAAAAGGAATTTCTCTAAATTGTCCACTAAGAAAACCGTGTTTTTCGTTGAGCATATAAATGAGAAGAGGACGTCCGAGGACCAGATGGATGGAGGATTACACAGGAGGACAATGGTGAATCTTGAAGAACTGAGAGACAAGACGCAGAACAGAATGGAGTGGAGAAGGCTGGTCATGACGGTCGCTAGAGTTCCCCCGAACTGATGACACAATGTGAAAAGGTGAAGGAGATATAAATGCGTATATTAAATAGTATAGGTTAAACTACGGAGAAATCTTTAAATCCTTAATAAATTGATTGCTGGAACTAAAATGTAGGGTTTCTATTCGGGGTCTGCATTCGGGGTTTCCAGTGAATATGAGCGTTATAAAGTACATTATTAATTTTTAAACATTCGAAAATTATTCATTTGGGGAGATTTGAACCAGTTTAACATTGATTCACTTGTGGTTAGACTAGAACCTACGCAGAATGCGTGAATGTAACCCTTTAGAAAGTATATATAGTAAGTAATCACACGGAAACCAGATAAACACTAAGCTTACCGTGATTTTTGGTCTGGCTGGCGGATACATAAGAATGAAGACAGACGCGATGATACCAATAATAAGACCATTCTGAACACAGTCAACAGCTGCTTTAAAATTTATTTAAATCCATTTAAATCCATTTAGTTCTAATCAACTATTTTAAATCTATGTTTAATTTTAAACCATTATATTTCTCGAGTACTTTAGGCTACATATACTCGACCATTGTCCCCTTTCTGACTTCCACCCATCTGATTGAATTTTTATAATTTTCTGTATATTTTTTTTATTTTTAACTGGCTGCGGTTTGTCAGCAAGAACTCAATAAAACGAATATATGTAGGCCTACAAGTATGTAGCCTATCAGTGAAACAGCAGCACAGCATGTCTGCGCTTGTGCTTTTTTTCTCGGTGTAGCATGCACTGGGAGCGCTTCTGAAAGACTCTTGCTGCTAGAAGCACTTTATGAATGGTGAGATACAATATAATAACAATACAATTCCAAACAGATTAAAAGTTGTACATGTCAAAATTTTCTCAAACTGATGGTCAATGAATGAGGTCACTAGTTCACAACAAATGATCTGAAAGAACTTGAAGAAGAATGACTCACATCGACTCCAAGTAGCAAAGCGAAGATGAAGGTAATAAACCAAGGAATAAGATCGATTTCTAAAACATATAATTTATTTGTCATAAAAACTTTAGCCTATAGACTAATTGCATGCCTATATGCATTAGGGCGATTCAGAAAAAAAATATTTTTGAAATTTAATGAGCATAGTTGCTAATTTTGTTCCTTTTGGGTACAGATTAAATTATGTACAAGAAATTTCGAAATCAAATGCATTTTAGGTTATGCTCAATGAGCACAAAGTTTACATATAGTTGTATTCGAAGTTAGAAATTGAGATGATGGCCATGTGATATAGCACACACTAAATAAAGTTGAATGATACAAATAATTGAGTTCTTAGTAACTCAAAGTGGAGATAAGAACTCAGTTATTCATTCACTACAACAAATTAACTTAGAAAAGTCCACAATTCAACAGGAATCCTATGCTGCTTGATCGACTTGTAGCCTTGTACAACTACAAGTCATTCACTCACATGCCATCGGACCAGCTATCCATGGTCTCACGTTTACACATGTAGATCTTGAAAATACAGGAAATTCAGTGGAGATTCTTCTGTCAATTGAAATTGATTTCTGATACTACAAGTCCTGAAACAATAGGTGACTTTTGTCCTTCATGTAACCAGATGCACATTTTGCCTGAAATGACAAACTCCATCACCAGCTGTCTCTTCTTGAATCAGTAGGCACAATTCCGTCACATTCTTCTCTTGCTGACAATTGATGGCATGCGATGATCAGTTGAAAATGATATAGAGCTTTCGTCTGCATTTTAACAATTTACTTAAATTGCAGTGGTACATGTAACTGCCAAGATAGTGAACTTCCTGTCTGACAAGTTTATGTGATCCAATGCAGATCCTGCTTTGATGAATGAATGGTTTATCGCTGCTGTATCTTCCTGTTAACCTTCAGTAAGAGTAGATTATTCAAATGTTTTTGTACTACATTGAGATCTTGGCATCTTTAATCATAATTATCAGTGTTCTCCATCGTCATTGTCTTCATCACTATCCTCTTCGTCATCACTCAAGTCACTGCTCTTGTAGTCTCTAGTTGCCTGGTTACTCGAACAAGATCCTTTAGCTGATTTTCTTATCATTTTTATCTTATACCTGGCTTTTATTTTCTCATCTTTTGCTCTGCAACTCTCTCATGAGTCATGACTCCTCATTGACAACAGTCATGCTCATTTTTCATGATTCTTGCTGATCTGCTAAAAAAACTGCTTATACTTATCAATTTTAATAATTTTCTCACCTTACTTAATGCACTATCAAAAACGAGATGTACTTTCAACAAATACTTCTCACTTTTTTGTGACTCAGAGTAGTTGCTTCTGTTATCTTTATCTCTATACTCTTTCCAATGACATTTTATAGGCCGAACTGCTTTATGGATTCGTGCCTTATTCCAAATTCAGATTGACTTGATTTTCAAGCTCTTTTACACAGCCTTCTTCAAAAATTGCAATGATGAAAAAGTAGAAAGGTCCGTAGTGTGTGGCCTCTTGTAGGGAATACATTAATATAGGAATGGTAACTTCTGGTTTTCCAATAAGCCAAAGTTCTGTTTTCAACCTTGTTGCAGTAGTGAAAAAGACTCTTCCACTTAAAATTCAGAAAAATGGCATTTTCACAAAAAGCACTCATAAAATGAAAATTGTAAAAACTTTAATTTAAGATTAGTGTATAAAAATGCATTTAGCTATCTTTCTATCACTGCCAAGAACAATGCATAGACAGCTAAAAATATGCAGTTGCACTTTTCATAGACATATGGAAATATATTCCTGTTTTATAACAATGATGTTGCAGCTCAGAATATATATAAAAATTCAGCAGTTTTTTTTTATAATAAACAACAAAACAATCTTATGTATGGCCTTTGACTATGTACATAATTCTTACTTTCAGGATTGTAGCTTTATCTAATAAGAATTGCTGTATTCCAGGTCTCGTCAATGGCAGGCGCATTGCTTTCTTCATGTATATCCCTTGTAATATTTCAGGGACATTGAGCACTCAGTAAACATTAATATATTACAGTGAAATTTGGTAGCAGTGTTCAATAAGATCAAAGGAAGAAAATTATCTACTATGTCAGCCAAAAATAAAAAATCTTTTTCCCCCATTGTGACGTGGATCACCCTAATATGCATACACATTTATCTATCGCAAGTAAAGTCTCTTCTGTAACGCTATGGTGTCCAGAAACTTTCGGTAACGTGTCATCTCAGTTACCGTCCTTCCCTATCCTCGTTCACACGTCTTTCTTTATTATCACAATATAGAAAAAAGAGTGGTGACACTTTCGTTAACAGAAATAGAAATTAGAAGTAGAATTATCTTGATAAGGGCCTCGTCGTCAGGAAACTGATGGAAGAGAAGAAAGAAGAAGATTAGATCCTCGTAACTGAATTAGAATTTGTCTAAAAAAGTATGGGTTTATGCTTTGTCTGAAATAGGCCTATAGCCTAGGTTACAAAAACACGCGAACTTTGATATGTAGCCTACTGTGTAAGCTGTACTCACAATTCTTCAGAGTACGGATTGTCTTAGACTGGAATTGTCTGGAATTTTTGCTTTTTTGTCTTTTTTTGCAAATATTCCAGACAAAAATTAAGAAATGTTTCAGGAATTGCTGATAATGCATGCTTAGTACGAAATAACCTTGGTCGAAAAAGCTCAATCCCGAGGAAAAAATCCTAAAAACATAGGCGAGGCTGAAAAACCTAGATCTAGGTGGAAAGGGCTATGAGTGGCATCCCTTAAATTCAGCATACCAGGCTCGTAGACGACATAGACTATTAACCGGTAGAGAGCGCAAGAAAAGATACATTACTTTTGATGTCCCATAATTCGATGAGAAGAGTGAAATCTGCCATGTCGATGACGGCCATGATGATGACGGCAGCCAAGGTAGCATCCGGAATGTAATAGAAGACGGGTGTTAGGAAGGCAATGACGAGCAACACCAAAGCTCCTGTGTAGTATTCAACAGCAGTTTACTACATTGTAATCGTAACCGTAAATTTTATAGCACCTCAATTGCACGAAGTAATATAACCTAAGTCATTCAGGTGACGTCATGTCTGTTTCTGGAACCAATACAAATTAACATGGTACCGGTAACCTTAATTTTCAGAGCTTTCTCTTCACACCCGTTCAATGTTTACCGAGGAAGTATCATCATCCAAACCACTCCAAAAGTACACAACTGAAGAATTCGTGTCTCAATGTTCCTTTCAGTTCTTGCATAATTTATTTATTTATCCATTTCTATAGCGCCCCTTCAAGCTCGCTACTCAGAGGAGCTCCCAAATACAGCGCGGACACTGTATCGGAGTTTCACGCCGAAGCGCTGAGCAATTGCGAGTGAAGGTCTTGTTCAAGGTCCCAACGCGGCGACTTGAGGTGGATTTGAACCTCGAACCTTTCGGCTTCAAGGCAATGACGCCGCCACTAAACCACCGCGCCCCACGACTAATGCCTATATTATGTCCTCCAGTTGCATTGTTTGGTGCTAATTATTGAAAGGATCGATTCCAGTGCTGCTCTTTATCCTTTCTCCTGATCTGCTCTCAATGGATGATCGATCTCTTGTGCTTCTCTTTCTCGGTATAATGTTGTTAGTGTAGTCTACACCTTTTCAACCTTACTTTATAGCTAAAAAAATCCTTGTAGCTGCAAATCATTCACAGGAAATCAATCATATTATTACAACATCGCATCATTCCAATCCCTTCGCAGCATCGCTCATCTGTCCAGGCTGAGCTTCTTGTGCCTTGCACGCGGACCTCCACATTGCAACACTGTGCTTTCTCGGTCGCTGGCCCTGCCAGTGCCACTTGAAATGGGCTTCACTCCACCTTGTTCTTCTCTAGCCTTAAGACTTTCATATTTAGTCGAGGTTGGATCGGGAGCGCTTCTGAGTAGAAAGTCTTGAAGGAGCGCTATATAAGTGTTCCTAATAAATAAATAAATAAATAAATCGAATTATTTATTGTAATTATTTAAATACGAACTGAATATTAAGTCTTGCTACTTACATTTTCAAGTATTAATGTAGACCTGTTACAGTACACTGGTGCTTTTATAAACATGAACGTTAGCGCAAAACTGTAGGCTAGGTTTTCTAATTGGGTACATCTATGCACGTTAAGTGAAAATCATAATATTGTGTCATAGAATTCAACAAATCGTTGACTTCAATGTTCAGAAATTATGAATCATCAGTTAGTAGCTCTACAGAAGTCAGTAGATGATAGGCCTACAACAGTACTGTTCCTTTCATAGAGCCACGGGTAACAGTAATTTGCAGAGTGTAAAATGAAACATTTTTGCATTTACCTGTCCAAAATCCGCCTCCTGTAGTTCGAACTCCACTTTGACAGTTGACTGAAGATCTGGAAAATAGCAATTAGATATCAAAAAGTGCAACAATCGGACTGAGAGTAAACACATGCAGCAGTGGCGTAACTACGGGGGGGCAGCCGTCCCCCCCAAATGAAAGGGCTGCCACCCCAGCTGCCCCCCAATAACTGCGTTTGTTTTACTTTTTACTTTTACGAGTGATAAAGAATTAAAGAATGTTATATAATTTCTGACTTATTTTATTTTTTATACAACTTCCTGTACAACTTCTTATAGGGTGGGTGATAAACTTCTTATAGGGTGGGTGATGGGAAAGTGGGACAGGCCACTATAGTGCACTGTGGGACAGACAAGCTAGTGAGGCTTGCATGCGTATTATGTCCAATACTGTAATACATCCAAAATCTAAAAATACATAGTCTATGGCAATATACCGATGCCGATGCACGCTTTAATTGCCAAAGGTAGCCACCCCATCATTTTAAGCTGCCACCCCACTGCCCCCCCCATGAAAAAATAACTGGCTACGCCACTGACATGCAGATAGGCTACAACTTTCTCCACTCAATCACAATTGGTCGCCTTTAGTAGAGTCAAGACACTATATTGTGTGCGGCGCGGTCGTGTAGTGGGTATGTTCGTTGCCTTGCAGCCGGAGGGTTGCAGATTCGAATCCACATCAAGCCGCCCCGCAGGGACCTTGGGCAAATCCTTCACTCACAATTGCTCGGGCGATTCGGCGTGAAACTCCAATTCAGTGTTCGAGTAGAACCTTGAAAGGAGCACTATAACAAGTGCACATACAAACAAACTATATGCGTATAGCTAAGCAAGAGCTAAATCCACCGGCTCCAGGTAAAATATGTTATTAGTACCAAAATATGTCGGCTCACCTCGAGAAGCTTCCTTGTACTGGATAAGCAGAAACAAAGGAGCCAAGCAAGTTTCCGGCACCTGTTTAAACAATCATAGAGATCTCATAAAAGATCCCCGCTTAGGTATGTGCCAAAGCTCGAGGGTACGCGTACCCTAAAATAGAATACGTTAAAATACGTACGTACCTTTCAAAAAATAGAATACGCGTATGGTACGTACCATACACGAAAATTTTATTTATGCATGGTTTACTCAGCGACCCATAGCCAACGTATAATCTGACGTCAACTGTAGGCCCATTCGTCATTGAAACCGGTACTTCCGTTAGCGTAGCAGTAGGCCTAAATATAATTTAATAATTCTTTGGTTATAATTAATTTAATGCAAATTGTACTGTCTTTCTGATGAGAGCTAAGTACACGTCGCTGGTTTGAAAATTGGTGTAGCCTAACAAGCCCTAACTCGACAGTTGCAGTAGGCTATATCTATATAGCCTACGCATCAGTCAGCGAGTCAGCGATGCCCAGAGAACCTGGGAAGGAATGGACGCACGTGAATGTTTTGAAAAATGCGAAAAACAATTATTTGATTGAATGCAATTTTTTCGACAAGCAGTTCTGGGTTGGATCAGGCAATCGCACAAGAACACATCTTTGAAGTGCTGCAGCAGAACTGAGACGACTGACTGACATTAGTGCATTAAGTGCAATGTATGCTGGATAAACATAGACCTACAATATAGCATTGCAGCAATTTACTACGCCGTATACTGGGTGGTGAGTGTTTGCTTCAATTAAATTGAACATTCTTATAATGAGCAATGACGTGGTTAACGTATTTTATTTATTGTTTACGTACCCTAAAATAGGGTACGTTAAAATACGTACGTACCTTTCAAAACATAGAATACGTATGGTACGTACCCTCGAGCTTTGGTATGTGCTAAGGGCTCTGCAGTTTTAAGAGGCAAGCAGCTATAAAATATGTGCGTGATGGACCGGCGGGTTGTCAGATAGGGTAATTGGAGGGTAATGCAGCACCCGGACCCACGTTGGCTTTAATGCGGCCCTACACCCAGTGCATAGGCGGAGACTTGGTCTAGAACAGTGGTTCCCAACCTTTTTTGACTGTCGGGCCACTTTTTCTAAGTTGTAGGACACGAGGGCCACTTTTTCTTAGTTGAAGGACATTAGGGGGCCACAAGGCTAAAATTTATTAACTAAAGGCGTATAAAATTCTTATAATTGAATCAAAACAGAATGTTTGATGCGATTTATTAACGTCCAAATAAAATAATTGGTATTAGAAAATAATTTATATATTCTATCATGTCTCGTTTGTCAATTTCTACATATATTTTTCTTAATCCATTGAGATGCTGCGGGCCATTTTTGTAGACCAGGCGGGCCACTTTTGGCCCGCGGGCCACGGGTTGGGAACCGCTGGTCTAGAAGTTGAGTGGGACGAACGAGCGGCCGTGGCGCGACATTAATTTTTTGACGGACGAACTGAGTCGCCGACCGACAACATTTTCTGACGACCTGTCATCTGGTCGAAATTTCAATGAAAACATTCCTTTATTTTCCCGACAAAATGGCTGATGACCTGGTCGAAATTTCATGAACCATGCATGTCTGCATGTCCTAACCCTTGAGTATTGGATGGGACAAATGCATGGGCGGTCTCCCCACCACAAACATTGGGAAGACCGTCATCCCCTGTCCCCCCCTAAAGCCTCCGCCCAGGACCGTAATGAGGGTTTTGATGGGGGCGTGTTTGCTCGGCTAGCAACTGAATGAACTGACTAAGAGGTTTGAGGTTTGAAGAAGCGTTGTCATGTGAAGTCATTTTCAGAACTTCAGCAGCTTCCACATCCTCCTCCTCCTCCTCCCCATCATCATCATCATCATCATCATCATCATCACCATCATCATCATCATCATCATCATCATCATCATCATCATCATTTGATGTCATCTTGTTTTCTGGTTGCAATAAAGCGAATTGATTGATTGATTGATTGATTGATCATCATCACCATCATCATCATCATCACCACCATCATCATCATCATCATCATCATCATCATCAAAACTCAAAGCAGAAAGCACTCACCCAATGCTATCAATTCCTGATTCGGTATCAGCGGGTATTTGTTCATTCTAGCTGTTTAAACGAAAGCACATAGACAAAATAATGCAGATGATTATCATGATAGCCATTGTTTTACCTCTGTAGCGTCACAATACCAAAAGTCTTGTAACAATGGGCCTATCCTATATGGAAGCTGAAGATAATGAAATGATGAAAAGGAAACTGCGAAGATCACGATCGTCATGATCAAAATGACGAAGTTGACGCAGACAGTGACGATGATCACGACGATGATAAAGTTATTAACGTTGTTGTTGTTGTTGCTGTTGCTGTTGTTGCTGTTGTTGTTGTTGTTGCTACTGCTGCTGTTCGTGATGATGATGAAGACGATAACGTTCACAAAACATGCTAGTACATACTTTCTTATTATCTTCTTGACTTTTATACTTTGTTTTCTTACTATGCCCAATTACGTAATGTACTATATCACATCGTTGCCTTGTATTAACGCATTAGGCCTAAAACATTCATGAAGCGCCTTTTACATGGTGAGCCAAGAAATAGATACTAAGTAAAGAAAATGAGGAGAAAGAAGACATTACCAGCTAGAATTTGAGATTGAGTAGATGGGGACAGAATAACTATTCCAAAGAGAGGGTTCAATTAGCCAATAGCATGGTGTGTGCGCATACCAAATGTCATGAGCAAAATGCTTGACAATCTCAGTATATACCCTACCGGATCTCTACAAGGATATAGCGCATAACTAGTGTCGGATGGGGTTCGTAAGTATATGCTTAAATCTGAATCCTTCTCTGAGCTCTAGAGCAGCGCCTCATAATTAATTATGGAGTTTATGATTATTATTTAAATCAATAGTAGCCTATCAGAGTAGAGGCCAATAGACTTGTGTTTGTTCAATTAAAAATCGTTTCGTACAAAAAGATTTTCCGATGACGATCGTATCAACGATTCCGACGAGAGGAACGATCAGCAATCCAGGTCCAATTTTCTGATTAAACAGATATATTCCAGAATTATAGGTTTCGTTTATTCAGAGATATTAATTTGACTCACTGCAACTTATAACCAGTGGCGGCGCCAGGATGATTTCAGTTTCTGGGGGAGGAAATTTTCCATTCTCATCAGCCAAAATTTTGACGACTTTTTTTAGTCATCCGGTCGAAAATCGTGGAAATATTTCAGCTGTGCATGTAAAAAACCCGGATGGCCTTTTTTAGGGGTGATTAGTCCCGGGTTGCCTTTTAGAGGGGGCTTGGCTCCCTAGCGCGGCTAGCGCCGCCACTGCTTACAACATGAATACGAAAATGAAGAACGGACTAAACTATCTGTTTCTGCCAAATTCTCGGCTGAGAAAGAGCTTTCACTGGGTTCTACAGAGATGACACTGCGAACAGCCCGGAAGAGTATAGGCTTTCTCGATAGATGAAATTTAAGTCATCTTTCATGGGCAGTTCAAGTCATGCCGCAGTTACAATTGATTAGCCTTACATCAGTTTAAAAAAAATTAAAGCATGTAATACGGTGATGAATGATGTGAGTCGGGTGATGAATTTATCTTGAAAAGGCGCAATATAAAGAGTTATTGAAGAGACACTGTGCGTCACAGGATGACCACTTTGGAGATTACGATTACGATTACTAACTAATCCCACGTTGTTCACTCACTTATTCATTTCAGTGATTAAGCTTATATTATAACAATCTCTAAACCAACTTTAGATCTACTCATGTTACATTAATTGAAAGCGACAGTCATACAATTTCAGCAGGGCGAGTCAGGGTCGTGGGATTTATTCAGCAAGTCGACGCAGTTAGATGTAAAGAAGGGATTAGAAATTGCAAAGAGTTCTTGACAGGTCATAAGGCAGGTCAAGAGTAAAATAGACAGGTCAAAGTAATGACACGCAGCAGATTATGGCGGCACCGTCACTGGCTCTTATTGTAACGAAGGTTGCTACTGCTTTGACAGTATCCTTCTGCAAGTAATCAGCGAAGAACGGCTAGTGATCATTGTATAATTATGTGAGCACTTGCTACAGCGCCTCTTCAAGACCTTCTCTCAGAGGCGCTCCCGACTACAGCGCGGACACTGAATCGGAATTTCCACCGAAAAGCATGAGTGATTGCGAGTGAAGGACTTTCTCAGGGTCTTTACGAGGCAGCTTGAGATGGATTACAACCCGCAATCACCCGGCTCCAAGGCACAGAGCATACCCTATACACCACCGCACACCACCGTCTTTTATGCAAGTTATCTTGGTTTTCCCTGGTCTACCCTGAAGATATCTTCGGCGTTGTATGTCGTATTTCCATCAGAACCACTAAACGACGGAGGTTTGAACGGAGGAAGACCCGCTGGAATGTCACCCGTCAAGGAAAACGGTTCCATATCGTACAGCATCAAAATGGCCGCCAGTCCCGCTGAGCCGGCTACTACTACGGCATTTCTAGCTATATACAACATAAAAGTATAGGCATGCATTTTAGCCGTGAGAGTCGTTATAAGAATTGCAATCATTTCAGTGCTTAGATATAGGCATAGGCGCAACCACCCTATGGGACCCCTGGGACGCGTACCCCAACTTTTGAGTGGTCCCCTAACTTTATTATTATGGTCCCCCCAACTTTTAGGACGTGATTCATTATGGTCCCCCCCAACTTTTAGGACGTGATTGCGCCTATGGATATAGGCCTACACAGAGTTATTCAATGGAACCATTAAATTCACTGGTGGTGTTGCTAGATGCTCGCTCTCGTTGACTTACTTCGATTCAGATCAATACTTCGCGTACACACTGGAGCATACTTTATGGCTTTTATCTAAATGCGTAGCGTAGCCTACTTAATGTGCGAAATGCTTTAGACTTTAACAGTAGCAAAACTTAGAAACACTAATATATCATACATAGGCCTATTGATATTTCCATATTCTTGGTTTAAGTTGGTTGAATTTTGACTCCATCCATCATCTCCAAAACAACTAGGCCGAACTCCTAGCCGGTCTTCTGCTTCATAATGCATAATATCGCCATATAGCCTATACCTAAGCTGAGAATTAATTATAATTAACATCGCGATGGCAATTGTGACTACAGTTATTTCTTTGGCATTTATTTCGGCTCTACAGTGCACATTCATGGAATTCAATTATTATTATCCTTATTATTATCATTAATATGTGAGAAATTAAGTAAAAATAGCCACTCGTTTATTTATATACGCACAAATACTTGAAATACACACCTGTACTAAGCAGCCAGATAGAGTACCTGACCGCTCCAATTGCCTTGGAATCGGTCTTCGACAGCATGCAAGTGAATGACTTCATGTTCTACAGTTAATAACAAGAAATATTCAAGAATTCTTGTCAGCCAGGGATTTTTTTAATGTGCAGTTCTACACAAAATGTGCAGTTCCAAATGAATTCGTGCAGTTGTAGAAGCACAGTTAAAACTCCGTGCAAAAACAGTTAAGTCCGTGCAGTTAAAACTAGTAAAAAAAAGGTCATTTTCTCAGATTGGGAGTAATTTACCATGGAGGATGAGAAAGGAGAGAAGAGGATGTGCAGTTATAAAAATTCCTTTAAAACAGCCCTGTTGTCAGCAACGCTCAAAACAGTAAAACAGTCACCGACAGCAGATATCGAGATGGCTTACCATTTTACTGTAAGACCAATACATTAGGCCTATTTTCTATAAATGGATATTCATCATCATCATCATCAAAATCCATGGGCTAAATACCCGTAGGTGTCCGATGCCACTCTCTGTCTGAGTCTGTCTCGCATTATGCTGCCCAGCGTCAACCGGTCCGGTCAGCAGGTCTGCTCCATACCATTAACATCTTGGAGCAGCTAGACCACCTTGTCTGATTGAAGAGAATATTGGGAGAGAGGCATGAAGGACAACCTGGGTCAATGCCAGTATGTGTCCCACGCTCTCTCCCCCGACTCCCTCCACCGGTCTGTCCTGACCGGCCTGCGCATGTCTGCTTCACATCATGACACCTTGAAGCATCTGGGTCGCTATGTCACTTGTGCCGTGGTTTTTGCGGATTTCAGTCGTCTTGGATATTGCGAACAGTAAATTGATATTGATAGCTAAGCTTATGTGTGTGATGAGTAATTATAATCTTTATTGAAACAATTCGGTTGACAGACGGCAACCTTTTACAGTGTAGGCTACAGTTATGCAATTGAAACAATTCACAAGAATGCAAAAGACAGCAGACATAAATCTTAATTACTAACAGAACAGACAGCCTGCAATTATAGGCCCCTACACGACGCCAATAGCAGCCTACACAGTACGTCCGCCCTACGGGTTGCGATCTCGGTTCCTCTTGCTCTCCGTACCAGTGTGTCATCCAATGCTCTACCGCCTCCCCCAGTGTAGTATTATTCATCGTGTTATTATTTGATAATATGATTACGCTAGTCTGTTTCATTGAGCAAGGCTCACTTACTTTTTCTGTAGCTAATAAGATATCAAATAAACAGGTGGCTGCTTTAGGATAGGCCCATATATAAATATATATTGGCTAACTGCTATTTTTATAGGTTGTCATCCGCTGGCTTGCTCTGCAACGAAAATAAAATCTGGAGATGGATGGATGGATCCGATTTGACCAGGGTCTATGACAACAGAGGCCGTTACCCTGGACAGAAATTTGCTCGGCATATTACAGCACTTATGAGCTTTCTTCTTTTGAGACGTTTTAGATCTTGCCTTTATTGAAACTGTGTTACAGTGTTTGTGGTGTCTAGTAATTATTATTATCATAGCGTCATCAGAGCCTTTAAAAACTTTCTAAAGGCGCTAAATGATTTCGCAATGACATAAAACATCATAGACACGTTCTGCGAGCTGAGAGACTGAAATATTGATTAATGACTGAAATAATGATTAATGACTGAAGTATTGATTTATGACTGAAATATTGATTAATGACTGAAATATTGATTTATGACTGAAATATTGATTAAAGACTGAAATTTTGATTAATGACTGAAATATTGATTAATGACTGAAATAATGATTAATGACTGAAGTATTGATTTATGACTGAAATATTGATTAATGACTGAAATATTGATTAATGACTGAAATATTGATTAATGACTGAAATATTGATTAATGACTGAAATATTGATTTATGACTGAAATCTTGATTAATGACTGAAATATTGATTAATGACTGAAATATTGATTAAAGACTGAAATTTTGATTAATGACTGAAATATTGATTTATGACTGAAATATTGATTAATTACCGAAATATTGATTAATGACTGAAATATTGATTAATGAATAATTATTTAACTGTTGAAAAGAGCAAACGAATTCTACAAAAATGTGAAATTCGTCCATCTTGAGCAAGAAAATGCTTGTGGAAAACAGACCTTCATCAGAAATAGAAGGATCATGCAGACCAGTCCAAGTGTGAAGTCGTAGATCCTAGGCAATAAAACACAACGGGAATAGCTATCTACTAAAGATACATGTTTATATAGGGTTTAAGACTGCCAGTTGCAGACATTTGCATCACCATGGCTGCTACTCAAGTAACCATGCAGGGCAGCAGGGCGATTTATTGCGAGCGTGGTAGCACAAGCTTATTACATGGTGCTCATGATTAAAATCTCACGCTACCGCATCCGCCATAATTATATAGAGCTTTCTGTGAGCAAGAAAATGAGCAAGAATGCTACCACTATGACTGACTCGTCAGAGGTCAGATGGGCTAAGTCCCTTATTCTGAGAGTGTGCAGATGCAAAAGTTCGACAGATAAAGCCATTGAATCAGGTATACTGTTCACGCAAATGCTCAAGTAATTCGTGGCATTTTAAACACAAGTAAGCAACATTATAATCCTATAATTTTTATAGTCTTATTTTCAGTTGTAGGCTATGCAGAAATGTAGATACACTGTAACGTGGGCGTCACATGCACTTGACTCCCTCACATAGAGGCGAGGGAGGGCAATTGCCCTGGAAAATTGACACCTATTTTTGTAACCACTTCTAACCGGTTTTACAAAAATTCTTCGCAGTAAGACACTGATGAAATGATACCAATGATACCAATGATACACAAAGTGCAATTGCGAAATTTACATTTTGAAACGTCTACGAAAATAACTCAGACATTTCTTTATTTCCTGCCTTGCATTTTTAACCTCTTGCTATGAACATTCAACTATGACCATCGTGTTTTGTCCCTTCTGTAAAAAATCTGTTCACTCGTGTGAATAATGTATTTTGTGATTGGCTCACTTTGTTTCTGGTAACTTCCGGAATACCCAGTAGACTTGCTGAACGAACTCGCGAGGTATGTCTTCCAATCCGAGCCAATTCTAGAGAACAGAAAAGGAATGTGTACTCTGAAGATTCAAGAAGTGATTGTGACCAAAATAAGAAAATAATATGTTTCCGTCAACAAGTTGGCGTTGACGGATGAAGCCTCTATTATTATTATACTTGAAGTGTTTTCCTGAGTATGACGTTACAACATTATAGATAAAATGGTCATCTTGAAAAATGCAAATCGGAAGAAGTTTGAGACTCCAGTAAAAGCTTATATACACATTATACAGTCCGGGATGTTAGCGAAAAATTGTGCATTTTGGTGCTACAAGCAAAAGAAAGATATTTTTGAGTTCAGAAAGAAATTCTAATAAAAATGTGATATAGTGCCATCTGAAAAAATTGGAAACATTTTCCCAGTTTTTTCCAGTTTTTTCCCAGTTGATTTTTTCCAGGAACATTAAATCAACATGTTGAAATAGCTCATAACAAGCTGAAATTTTCAGAATAGGTGTAGGAATATTAGTAGAACGAGATACGTAAAGTGCCAAACAATCCTTCAAGAGCTCTTTCCGATTTCCAAGATGGCGTACAAAATGGCCCCCATTTCCCAAGGTCATTAGTCATCGCCTAGAAAAAGCTCGTAACAAGCTGAAAATTTCAGGATAGGTGCAGGAGTATGAGTAAAATAACATACCAAAAGTGTCAAGCAATCCATGTGGGATAAGCCCCAGCGAAAAAGTATGATGATTTGAATTCATCTTGAATTGCACCAAATCACATGTCTATCTATCAAACAATCATCTATAATATAGATGATTGTTTGATAGATAGACATGTGATTTGGTGCAATACATATTATGTATTACCGGGATTTGGGTGAAGGCGATCGTAACGACGGATGCCATTGTGAACGAATGAACGACGGGATGCGAAATGAAATCCACCAGAAAACCTAAATTAACCACAGGAATAGAAAGAGTATAAGCTGAACGAATAATGCAAGAAGTAATTAACAGCACGACATCATACGTCTCTGCTACTGTTCGTCTTTCCTTGTATCTATATATATAGTATATATATATTTATATAATATATAAATATTATTGTATATTAAATATACTATATTTAATTTATTTAGGCCTATATATAAATTTCATGTATCTCTCATCTTCTCTTTCCCTTTCTTTGTCTTTCATCAGCTGTTCCTGAGTTCAACTGCCACTCATTTCAAAATCTTCCCTTTTATTAACAAAAGATGATCAGCTAAGAGATAATAATATTTGTCGATGATAATCATTCAAAAATCCTCAATTCTCAGAGGATGGTAATAAAATAATATTTATTAGGCTGCACGTGTACTGCATTGTGTAAGGCTGTAGACATTATAGAACGAGTGCAGGTTAAGGTTGCGGTACACAGCAAAGTACAATAAGATAAGATAAGCAAAGTATGGCAAGGCAAGACATGGTGCTGTTAGGCGGGACTAGGCAAGATGAAGTAAGCTAAGGTGTAGCTGAATACATATGTTATATATTATTCGTTTAGTGAAAGAAACAGGTTGACCGCACAGTGGCGCAGACAAGGGAAAGAGCCTATACTAGGTAAAAGTTTTTAAATGGTTATTTATCCATTTAAATAAGAAAAAACAAAACAATTACTTGCAGTAACAACTGTTTTTCTTACTTTAATCCCTTTGTTACTTTATTCCCTTTTTATTTAGTGTAATACTGTTGGGTTGGTGTCAGAAAGGGCATCCGGCCAGGTCATAAAAAACTCCCCCCCCCCTTCATAAATTCCTGGCTACTCCACTGTGACCGCAACTCAGTTACAAAGAAGAGATTAGGCCTATAGCTTAACGGATTGAACGAGCGCTTGTTGAGAAGGCAACCAAGATTATGTGAAAGGTTATAGATAAGATAACGCATGGTTAGATAAAGTGATATATTATGAAGTGGAGCAAGGTTAAGCACGAGGTGTGGCTATGATAAGTCAAGGCAATAAATGTAGTAGCCTTCTCCAATTAACTACTAAATGCCTTTTCATTTAGCATGTGTATACATCCTGTCCATTCTATCAAATGCCTTTTCATTTAGCATGTGTATACAATACATCCTGTCCAGTCTGGCAGTTCTTTTCTATTAGTAGGGCCTACTCTTAGTAGGCCTATTCCGAATTGCATCTCTTGTTCCACACCCTTCCTAAACCCACATTGATGTACGACATATATCCACTGATGTCACATGACATGTTTCTGAAACCTATGCCACCTGCCATCTGTAAAGTCGTGTTTGACATGAGGTAAGCATTGTTGGGTGAGCTACATCCAAAGACTTGACATAATTTATTGTGCGCTGTATCAATTCGAAGCTTAGCAGTAGAGCGATCTAGAACAACCGTAAAGCTGTGAACTAAAGAAATGAGTGTGGCCATAATATTGTTACCGAGGTGTAAGATTCCCATGAGTAGCTGTATGATTCCAGTCATCATGGCCAGAACAATTGCGTAGGTAGGGTCACCAGGGATGGGGGACTCGGCGAATTCACTCGTCAGTAGGGATATGACGGCTGTGGGACCGATGCTGACATCCTTGGCTGTTCCGAAGACCAGGTAGGCGAAGCAGGGCATGAAGAGCGAATAAAGGCCATGCTAAAGGTATAGGAATAAAACAACAAAATAGGAATTAAATTAATTAATTAATATGATGGACGGACGGATGGATCGGATGAATGAATGAATGGATGGATGGATGGATGGATAGATGAATAGATGGATGGATGGATGGATGGATGTATGGATGAATGGATGAATGGATGGGTGGGTGGATGGATGGATGGATGAATGGATGGATGTATGGATGAATGGATGAATGGATGGATGGATGGATGGATGGATGGATGAAGGATAGGAGAAGGAACGCATAGGAAGACGAACTCTCGGATAGATAAACGGATAGGCGGACGGTAGAATAGATTAAACTCAGGTCCGCTTAACCAGAAGATCCAACAAAGCAGGAAATAAGAATAATGGGACGTGTTCCAGAATTTTTAAAAGCTGTGCTTGTGTGCTTTAAAACCATTGCTTATGCATACATGTAGCTAATGAATGGAAACCATACGATTTATCTGGAATTGAGGATTTTGACTTAAAGACCATAAATAATTGCCTACGTTGGAAAGTAGGCTATTACATTTGTCTTAATCTATCAATGTGTTGTGGAGCTTGCCTGAGGAGGAAGTAGAGCTATCTTTGCGTAGGCAAGACCTTGTGGCAGAGCGGTCAAACCGACGGTCAATCCAGCGATGAAATCTCCCAACAAAAAACTCGGCCTATACAAATACATTCAGACAGATGGAAAGAACAATGTGTTACTGCCAATGCATTCAGTTTTGTTCATCTAAAAACACATATGAATAGTTTACTTGTTTGCTTGTCTACCGTTGTTATTTGCTAAGATTAAGATTCCCACGTTCAAGAATTGCAATGATACCATCATGTGTGATCTTTTCTTGACGGCGTATGCAATTAAGTTGCCATGCATACGTAATGTGTAGCGTTATGTTTTGTGCCTAGTCAACGAAGGTTCGAATCTACCTCCAGGCAATACGTACACCGACACCGGACAAGTTGCTCACCCCCCTCCCATGCAATTGTCTGCAGCGAGAAACCGCCTGACTCATCTCATCCCTGCGGGTTGACTTAAGATGCCAATCGACCTGCCTTCGAGCGAGAACCCATCATCATCATCATCATCATCATCATCATTTTTATCATCACCATATACATTATACATACATGTATGTATTGTATAACTATAGAGCAATTAAGATCACTCTTTCGTAAAAACATCGCCGCCAAATATCTGGCGTCTGATGATGCGATGATGATGATGATTAATAAGATGCTGCTGCTGCTGCTATTGCTGCTGCTACTACTACTGCTGCTGCTGTCAATGATGATGATACAACGACAATTGGACCAACGTTACGAGTAGCAAGTTTATTCAAATTAAGCGCATATATTCTTTTAAACTGACCTGTATTTGAACAGCCAAATGGAGACAGGAAATTTATTTCTGGCGTTTTCAACGGTGAACGTATCCTTAGCCCAGGCTTTGCATTTGAGGCGACGGGTCCCGACGTACACCTCTTTCGTCGCTCGCTTCAAACAGACGCAGCAACTGCGCACACCTCTTACGTTGCTTCCACAACACATATCCACGTTCCGTACGCAACAGTTTTCCGTCTCTTCCCTCAGCGATGACGTCGTTTCCGTTTCCGATTCCACCTGACCATCCATCTCGTACTTCTTTTCATCCATCTCGTAATTCTTTCCACCTTCTATACTTAGGTGCACTCCATTACTGCCCACCGTAAAATTCGACTCCATTTCCGACTTCGAGAAGTCCGCCTCACCGTAAACCGGTTCCGGTTTCGAAGTGAATCCACCGTCCATGAAGAAACTGCAATAAAGCAATGAAGAGAATAGCACACGAATCTGCAGGTGAGGTTTTGAAACGCGTTATATGAATATTCAGAGGAACGCATGCTTGCAGACATACAGAACATACAATACAATACGTACAAATTATCATTCAATCAATCGTAATTTGTATAGCGCCCCTTCAAGGTACCTACTCAGAGGCGCTGCCGGCCGAGATCAAGCGAAAAAAAACAGTCTTCAACAGTTTGTGAAATTGAGAAGAGCTTGGGAGGTGTTGCATAGCCAAGGGAAGTCTATTCCAGGTTGTTGGACCAACCACAGAGAATGAACGCCTCTGCATTGTTGCAGAGCGAGTGAAAGGCGCAGATTCAGCTCTTTACCGTGTAAATGGTATCTTTACCCGGGTTCAGCCCCCCCCCCCCCCAGTAGACGCATAATCATAAATTTTGTCAGGGAAATTGGTTCTTCTCACGAACGAAACTTCAATTGAATGACTAAAAAAGGTCATCAACTTTTTGGGTCAAGAAAATATTTGTCGGCGCCGCTCGTTTTCGACCAAGTCTCAGCGCCAACAACAAAGCACAAGTTCTTTTGTAGCCCCCCCCCCCCGCCTCAAGAACGAAAACCAAACTCCGCCCATGCTCAGGACTCATCGCGGAAAATGCTCGATTCTGCACAGCTGCAGTTCGTGCAAATGGAGCCAAAACATTGGCAGCACCAGCAATACAATTTCAGGTTGCATGAGGGTGATGAGAGTTATTCAGCAGGTCGAAGTAATTATATTAACCAACGAAATTTTGGCAGGTCATATCAGGCAAGTCAAGTAAATAGCAAAATATCCAGGTCAAACAAACTGCCGCCACCTTTGGTGTCACCGCAATTGAACCAATGAAAATTCTCATCTGCCGAACAGAGTGGGAGCGACCTTGAGTATTTAAAGTTGGGCAGCAAAACTTCGCCACTGGTTGCACTCTGCCAGTGCCAGTCCCAAGCCTGGATAATGGAGGAGGGCGACACTAATCATCTCTGATATGGCAGTGTCGTTACACATGTAACAATTACATAATGTCATGTATAGATGTATGTATATAAACAATTCGGTTGATACTTTTGAACTTTAAACATTGTTACCAATAGAAGTCAGAATCTAAGTCGCGTCAAATGCGGTTCGCATTGTCTTAATTGCTGCACGAGTTCGTTATAGAGAGATTATTATTGAACGCAATAATGATAATAAAGTCAAGGATGCATGATTACATGCATATACCATCCAGCTGACCGACGACTAATTAACTAATTTAGATAGCTTATCTGCAAGTAAAATGAACTGCCTGCTAGACAGATTCTAGTGTTCTAACTCCACGCAGGCGTTGTAAGCCAGTATCATATTTTCATATTTGTTTTATACGCCGCTCGCTCTGATCCAGCACCGCAGATCGGGTGAAACCTTTCGATAGCCTGAATAATTACAATTTAGGCCTTCTTCTTCTGGTTCTCAGCCCCTAGGCAGGTTCGGCTGTCCAATGTCGCCACTCTTCCCTCCGCTGGGCCTTCTCCTTTAGTCTTTGGTATCCAATCCTCGTCATCATCGTATCCAACATCATCTGTCGTGGTCTTCCTCTTGTTCTTTTCCCCTCTATTTTTCCTACTATCACACTTTTTACCAGGTTGTCTTCTCTTAGCGTATGCCCTATCCAATTCTTTTGTTTTTCTCTGATTGTTTTTATCATTGTTCTTTCCTCTCCAATCCTTTCCAGCACTTCCTCGTTTGTTCTGTGTTCCGTCCAGCTGATCTTCTCCATTCTTCTCCAAGTCCACATTTCAAACGCGTTTCGTGTACAAACCGTGCAAGTCCAGAAATTTTACGTCAGTTACACGGTCTTCCGGTGCTATTACTACGTGTGTCGATATCGTCATCGTCATCGTCATTGTCGCCATCATCATCATCATCATCATCATCATCATCATCATCATCATCATCATCATCATCATCATCATCATCGTCGTCATCATCGTCATCATCATCATCATCATCATCATCATCATCATCATCATCATCATCATCATCATCATCATCGTCGTCATCATCGTCATCATCGTCATCATCGTCATCATCATCATCATCATCATCATCATCATCATCATCATCATCATCATCATCATCATCATCATCATCATCATCATCATCATCATCATCACCATCATCAATATTTTCGGTGATCGACTACTGTACATTCGCAGGCACGTTGATGCATTTACAAAATTAACGAAAACAATAATAAATTGTAAATATTATATAAGATATGTTCACTTACGTGCAGATATATCTCAACTGCAGACGTCAGCTGCGCTCAGTCAAATTCTGCTACATTGGTCGAATGCAAACTAATCCTGGACTATGTCTGTATGGATCTGCAATTTATATCGATGCAGGGTTAGTGCGTGCATCAAATGAAGCATAACCTACTGGAGTACACTGACCTGACAAAAGCCTGCGGCCCTAGAGATAGGCCTAGTCCATTGTAGCGAAAGGCCTTAGAACAATGCAGACAATGGCATGCTAATTATTATCGTGATTAGGCCTTCTTCTGTTTGCCTTCTAATCCTTTATATACGGCGACAATAAACTGATTGTTGGGTCGGCCTAAGCGAGATAGTAATTACGATAATTATTTTGGAGGTTGATGCTCGTGTAGAAAGAGAGCTGGTTGGTTTGGATATCAACAATAGTCTTACCCGTTACGTATAGTTAAATAATCAGTAATTGTACGGCCATGAGTCGAACCTTGCAGGTTTCTAAGGGTCAAGCGTCTCAAACGTCTCAAAAGTCAATAGACTTCATAATTAACTCATATGAAGAGTCCTCATGCCGATCCCGAGGTCGAAAACTGACAACAAGCACTGCCGCTAATATCGCCTATCTGACTTGCTGCCCATGCAGTGCCCATGTGTGTCTTTATGTCTGTTGGTATAACTGTCTCTTCTCTCTCTTGCCTCTCTTACCTCCCTCCCATCTTCCCTCCCTCTCTCCCTCCTCCCTCCCTCCCTACCTCCCTCCTGTCATCCCTCTCTCCCTCCCTGGCTCCCTCTGTCTCTGTCTCTGTCTGCCTGTCTCTCTCCCTGTCTCTCTCCCTCGCTGGATCTCTCTCTCTTCATCCGTCCGTCTGTCTTTCGGGAAAGGCCTATACATATTATAGATTAAAAAAACTCGCAGTTCAGTCATCTTTGAAGTCTCTTCTGCGACCGCTCCTTAGTCTATGCTGCACCAGCTCTTTGGAACGGACTCCCAACATACCTCCGCCTGTTCGCTCACCCTCCTATCTCTCCTGCAGTCTCACCTCCAAATTCAACCTCTCCTCCGCTTGCACTCTCCTCTGCTGCATTCCATTCACGACTGAAAACCGAACTCTTCAACCTATCCTATCCAGATCCCAATCAAGTTCCATCACCCAACCACCACCATCACCGACAACCACCGTAGCACCACGCTGTCTCCTCGGCTTGACCTCCCCGGATTTTGACCTGGCACCGGAACGAAAACGGCAGCTCTGGCTATTGCGGACTTGATTTGATATAGCGCCGGTGAATAAGCTGGTCTCCCTGACGTGGCTTTTGTGGGCGCTGAGAAATTCTCGAAGATTTACATTACATTACATTACATTCATCGTCCAATCCCTCTTCCACCCCCTCCCTCATATCTCGTCCGAGAACTCCTGTCATGACTACTCATCTCAGGATCTTCAACCGATCCACACAACTCACCCATAACATATAATACCTGCCTCCTTAAAGTTTTCAAACCATGACACAAATGGCATTTCCGTCAGATTTAAAGACTTGTTTCTTGAAAAATATAACTCCGTTTGATCCTCCGACCTTCCTATCTTTCCCGACCTAAAGGAACAACCTCTAATCAGCTCCTTTACATCCTCACTATGCATGATCTCTCTACCAAACGGTCTTCATCTAAATCCATTTGATATCGATGGACAATACCTTTGACCTGACGCAGCCATAGCGAATAACTTGAAGTAGCAGCAGTTTCAGTTTAACGATATTGTGTGGTAACAATGATTATTAACGTCGCCCTCGCCCTTCATTCGGTCTTGGGACTGGCACTGCACGTAAGTTCCAGCAGCGGTGAAGTTTTAAAATGATCTGCTGGTGCTTAGCGTTTAGCATCAAAAATCGTTTCGGAAATTTTGAAGATTATTATTACGATTTCTGTCTTTCCTTGTCGCCCGTCTGTCCATTTGTCTGTCTGTGTGTCTGTCTGTCTGCCTGTCTTTTCTTGTTGCCCGTCTGTCCATTTGTCTGTCTGTCTGCTGTCTTTCCTTGTCGCCCGTCTGTCCATTTGTCTGTCTGTGTGTCTGTCTGTCTGCCTGCCTGTCTTTCCTTGTTGTCCGTCTGTCCATTTGTCTGTCTGTCTGTCCATCTGTCCATCTGTCTGTCTGCCCATCTGTCCGTGTGTCTGTCCATCCGTCTGTCTGTCCGTCCGTCCGTCCGTCAGTCAGTCAGTCTGTCTGTCTTTCCTTTTTGTCTGTCAGTCCATCACATGCAGTGAATCGAAATAACTTTAATCAAACGATATACATATACAAGAGCAGGTGAACAAGAAACACGATAATAAAAATTATTATTGATGCAGATGATATTAATGGTTCATTTAATTAGCAAGCATGTCGACAATCACGAAAGAAGTTTACAGATCATTCAATGTTGCGTTCCATATGTGGTAAAACCCGTGTTTGCAATCGAGCGAAACAGTTCAGTAAGTTAAAAGTCGTTATTTTCACAAATAATAATAAATTGTTTTCATTTGTATACATAAATTTCTTTAATTTGTATAAATTCTTTGCTGGAGTTAAATTTGATTTCTCAGGCGAAAGGGGAAAACAAAAGGAAGCACATAAACAGTAGGCTAATTCGTGTTAACTTATCGGCGCCGAATGTTCTGCGGCTATCTTCCGAGGTCCTTTACATCATAGGCTATACATGTACAATTGTACATGTAGCCTAATTATCAAAGCATTTAAAGTTGTTCCACATGCCAACTGCTTTAACAGATTATTTCAGTTAGTGTTAGAGTTCACCATGACCGAGCTTAGAGGTGCCAACTGGACCGTAACGATTGGAATGCTTTCCAGGACTCGTTGCCCATTTCAAAGAAATTCCAGCACGGAGAAGCTCCAACGGAGACCATTCCCTCTGTTCCTCCGAAGGTCACCTTTAGAACTTGGAGAACTCGTTCTCGTGGTAACCGTCATTGCTCTGAACGAATTCCGATAGTTTTTCGTTGTTTATCTCGGAGTCAATCGAAGAATGTTCCTCGTCCGTCTGCTTGATATCTTCTTCTTCCAGTCCTCCATATCGTTCCAAGTCCTCCTTCGATGCGTTGCCAGGCAGAGGAATGATCGTGATTTTGGACAGATCGTCTATCGACAGAGAACCATCTGCATGGAAAGAAAACACATTGAAAACAGTGCATTTCGTGACTTTCTATTTGTCTTCACCCACTGCTGTCGATCCTTCTCCTCTCCTCTCCTCTCCTCTCCTCTCCTCTCCTCTCCTCTCCTCTCCTCTCCTCTCCTCTCCTCTCCTCTCCTCTCCTCTCTGTCTCACTGCTGTCGATCCTTCTCCTTTCCTCTCCTCTCCTCTCTGTCTCTGTCTATGTATCTGCCTATCTGTTTCAGTATGTCTCTGTTTCTGGCTCAGTCACTCTCTCTATGTCTCTCTCTCTCTCTCTCTCTCTCTCTGTTTCTCTCTCTCCCTCTCCCTAACAGTATTAACTTTTTTCTTCGCTCTGTGTTTGTCTGTCTGTCTATGTATGTCTGTCTGTCTCTGTCTGTCTGTCTGTCTGTCTGTCTGTCTGTCTGTCTGTCAATATCTCTATCTCTCTGAGTATTTCTTTCTCAATACGCTGATGACCGATTTCAGATCGGTATGGCATTGAATTGTCTCTTTCTGTCCATCTTTACTCCATACGAGACTGTCTACGGAAATCATCTGCTTTATACCACTGCCCAAGTTCCTGCAA
This sequence comes from Lumbricus terrestris, assembly GCA_949752735.1. Classification (NCBI taxonomy): domain Eukaryota; kingdom Metazoa; phylum Annelida; class Clitellata; order Crassiclitellata; family Lumbricidae; genus Lumbricus; species Lumbricus terrestris. The sequence continues at coordinate 25,444,036 of OX457046.1, forward strand.
CATGGCTACTAAGGCTGTTCGCTCGACCTAAAATTATCCAAGTAAAAAATAAATAACCTGTACAAACAATGTCAACCATAGTTGTAAAAACTTTTTTCCGTTTTTTATTCTCTCCCAAAAAAATCGTTTTTTCGTTGTTTTTTCCATCGCTTTTTAATCGTTTTTTATTTTTTCTTTAACTTTATTTATTCATTTACTTTCTGTTATTATTTTCCATAATTTTAATTTTTCTGATATTCCTTATGTTTTCCGCCAACTCTCAAGGATTCAGCTAACTAAAGTCATTATTTCATCGTATAACATCATCCTTTAAGAGATAGCTTGCGTGTAGTAGGTTCATAATCAATGTTTTCAAGGTTAAAAAGCAGTTTTAGATGTAGCAAAGTCAAATTATTTTCCGTTTCCGTTTTTTATCGTATTTTGTCGTTTTTTATTTTTTAGAAAAAACGACGTTTTTTCCGTTTTTTCCCCCGTTTCCATCGTTTTTTTACATCTATGATGTCAACTGCAGTAGAATGCTATACGTAGTGGAGAATAAAAATTGGTTGGGAATAATAGACACAGCGAAGCAGAGGATGAAGAAGACATCATGAGCTGACGAACCTTTTATGAAGTCGATCGCTTCTTGTCTTGTTTCTGTGTAATGCACGTCTTTAATATTCGCTTTCAACAAGACTTTGAGAACCTGGCGCTGCATAAAAACACAAAGATCAGTTTCATCACAGGTTATAGATATGAGGCAAAGAAGATAACTAAAAACAATTGTGAGTTCACTCTTTCGCTCTGTCTCTGTCTCTGTCTCTCGCTCTTCCTCTGTCTCTGTCTCTGTACTACTGCGCTAGTCTGCCAGTGCTCTATTCTTGCACGAATCTGTCTGCATTGTCTTGTATATCTATATAAATAAAAATGTAAAACGTTACCGTTCGACAAGAAGGATCTCGGAAAGTTATAGATTGATTGTTTTCAAAATTTTCGCAAAACGTTCCATTCGAACATAAGCGGGTTTGTAAAATGCCTTTTGGGAAAAAGCGCAATCTTTACGACCAAAAAAACACAACTTTTAATTCCATTCGATATAGTTACGTCGATGGAGTCCATGCCATATCCGTTTGAATTTTGACGCATCCGTCCGGCGGCGTCCGCCCATTTTTCGGGCGCGTTTTAAAAGGTGTGTCTTTACAAAATCGTCCATTTGCGGCCGTTTTCTGCGCGTCTTTCTAAAACGCATATTTCTAGGGATGGAGGAAGGGGAGGGACGGACGGGAGGAAGGGGATGAAACGGGAGAGAGGGATGCAGGGAGGGAGAGACGGAGGGAGAGACGGAGGGAGGGAGAGACGGAGGAGAGAGGTAGGGACGGAGGGAGGGAGGGGAGGGGAGGGAATGGAAGGGAGGCGAGGGAAGGAAGGGGAGGGGAGGAAGGGGAGGGGGAACGGGAGGGGAGGGGTAAGGGGAGGGAACCTAGGAAGGGAGGGTTGGACAGTCTTTTCAGCCACAGCAGCGCGTGGCCGGGTACAGCTAGTAATATATATATATATATATATATATATATATATATATATATATATACATGTATACATTTATATTCCGCGGGTCTATCACCACAGCCTTGACTGTATCTAAGCGTCTTGTCTACGTCTTTTATCTAGGCCTATGTACAATTCTGTTTCTTTCCACCTCGTCTAAGAAAAAGATTTCAAACAATATTATGTTTCCAAACTCTGAAATGTCGAACACTATCACATTGACTTGCACTCTCCTCTAAGGTTACCCGCCCATATCATATGTCGCCCAGTTTAAAATTCAAATCCGTGCAAACGCATTAAAAATGTCAAATAAACTACCTTATAAACCTTTTTTATATTTTAAACTAAGGCAGAGGTAACGTATGCTGATGCAACTGTTTATATGGTTTCCTAAGAAACCGACATTGGATCTGGTTTTCTAAATTGTTACCATTTTATAGTATTGAATTTGTTTTTGGTAAATATACCCCATCTAGCCATAACACTCACTTCGGGTAGCTTTAATATTGCTTCTTAACTTACGCAATGATGATCGCATATAATATATAGGCTATAGGCCTATCATCATAAATGTCAAATACAATTAATCACTGAGTGTACCATAGTTATTGTGAATGTACCCTAGTTATTGTGAATGTACCCTAGTTATTTTGAATGTACCATAGTTATTGTGAATGTACCATTGCGTATCATTATAATAGCAACTTGAATTGAATTGAATGGACAAATTTCGACACGAGTGTGTGGAAAACGATCTTCTTCAAGCAAATCAATCGCATGACTACTAGAACTTTCATATAGATGGACGAACAAGTGAGCAATATCATCACAATATCATCACACATTAATTTATATTACTTAAACTCAGCTTTATGTTTGTTAGTTAAGTTGTAGTTAAGAATTTAATATACGTAACTTTTTCTGCATAAATGTTATACAGCTATAATAACGTCTATTCCCCTTACTTAATCACACCCACCATCCTGTTCAGCTTCTTCCTGGTATATAGGCCCCTACTAAGCGGGACTTGTCCCTTCTGGAGTGCCTATTGCTCCCTAATCTATCTCCTAACTTCTTTGCCAAACGCATTAATTACTTTAATTTAACGTGTGCTATACTATGTTCTCTATAATTATGTTTATTGTGGGAACAATAAATAATTTTTGATTTTTTTTTAAATTTGAAATTTACATGTACCTGCACATTGCAAAGAACAAGCTTCGCACCGGCTGCGCTGAAATCCTCCGACAACTGCTCGATACTCTGCAAAACAACATTTACAGTTACTTGGAGCGCCTCTGAGGAGTTTTATTGAAGGGGCGCTATATAAATGTACAATTACAATTACAAATGCTCAAAGTACGCCCACACGTGACATGTCTTTGCACTTGCATTAAGTTTCTAAATGTAGCGCATGTTGGTTCCAACACATCTTCAGTAAATTTGCTACAAATACTATGCTGGTCTATAGCATGCAAATACGAATTGAATGCAACAGATTCACGTGGTTTTATAAGACATTATTGTGAGTAGATCTATATGCAATTTAATTATATTTGTTGGATTATTTTTATCGTGCTGGTATATCTGACGCCTTACAAGGAGTCAACCGAGATACAAGTTATCTAAACTAAGTCATAATCAGTATACAGAACAGTACTGGCAAGTCAAACGTTAGTTTCATAAGTCCAGGTACTAAATGGACGGCTACATGTAGCTACTGTATGGATCGCTTCGTTGCACAAATGGCGAGTCGAGACACAGCTGCGCGAATGTGAAAATGGCTGAATCCGAGACTTACCCGAGTGACAGTAGAATCTATTCCGGTTATGTGAGTGAAGTCAATTATAACGGATTGGTAAACTTCTGTTCCACCTGGTTGTAAATGACAACATGTCAATCAGTCAATCAATCAATCTGCCAATCAATCAATCAATCAATATGTCAATCAATCAATCGATCTGTCAATCAATCAATCAATATCGACTTCATATAGAGTACCTCTTTTGGATACCTTCTTGGAGGCAGGGTCGGAAGAATGGCAAAAAATGCGCTAAGAATGACATAAAGAAGAGAGCACTCATTCAAAATGTTATCGCTAGAAATTAGCAGCGGATGATATATTATACCGTACTTAACTTGTGTCTTTACCAACTCTGCCAAAATTTATTTTATTGTTACAGGTGGCTCACTAGCGGAACCCAGGGTCCTTAGGGTTGTAGTCTTTTGATCCCCTCTTCTTTTTCTACTATACTTGTTTCTCGATGTCATAATTATAGACTTTATTATTGCTTGGGTTCAATAAAATGTATGGGTTATGTTTATGGTTATATATCTCGGCTGTAGTGCGCGGTGCCTCTTATGTTATAGGTACCGGCCCTATACATTTTTAAGAGTTTCGTCGCTCTGCTCTGCAGTGTGCAGAAAAGGTGTAGGCCTACTCACTGCACCTCCAGAGCGCGTACTGTTCTTAGGTAGAACCGTGCTTTCCCTGTTGCTGGCCTTGTGAAATGGAATTGGCTCCAAACGTTTATTCAGATGTGTTTTATTGCAGCTTTAAAATCGTCCTTCTTCAATCGGGGTTGAGTCGGGGGGGGCTCCTCAGTAGTAACTTAAAGAGGCGCTATATAAATTTCCGTTATAGATGAATATACGATGGTAAAGAAGGCAATCAGAAAGAGAACGGTAGAAAGATTTACCTGCAAGCATTCCTCTTAGGACTTTCTTCATGAAATGCTCTGCGCTAGGAAAGACCAATCCTTGGTTGAGTTCTAAGACCGTGTAGTCCGCCTGTAGAAAACCAGAATAAGCATATTGATCTGCATTTCAACAGACGAAACAAGACACGCGAAAAAAGTGCATCGACATCGACATAGAGAAACGCGCTTTAAGCCTACGATATTAATATAAAAATACAAGACACTATACAGTAACAGTCCTCTGATAATTGAATCCTGCATAGGAATACAAGAGAAAATTGTCAGGTTTTTGAAAGTATATATCCAATACAAGAGACACTGAGTCACGACTCTCTAGTTAAAATTATTTTTACTGTCCACGATACTCATAAGAATACTACCTTCAAGTGCTTATTTTTTGCATTGTCACTTGAAGTATTACGATGTATACTGTCTGCCATGAGTCACTTCAAGTAGGTCCCTACCATAGCCTACTTGCTTTCTGCTCTGATACTTAGACCTACGTTATGTACTGAGTAATGTCAGGAACTTACTTTCTGCACCGAATCTTCTTCTGTTTTCGTCGATTCAGCGTCAAAGCTAACCGCCTGGATAAAAAAAAACAATCAGAAAATAACTGCACGACGGGAATCTTTTAGAATAGTTATTAGTCAAACAACCAATCAGTGAGAGGAATGCTCTTATGCTGTCAGATAAGTTCATGACATTGTGTTGTTGTTTCAAGTTTAGTGATAAAATGCGTGTCTTAAATTATAGGTTATAATAAATGGATGAGATAATTCTTAACAAATTGATGGTTATGCCCAGAGGCACATCTGAAAAAAGCAGTTAAAAGGTTTCTAAGTGGGGGCGGGTCTCCAGTGAACATGGCCGCAACGTAAATAGAATTATTAGTCTAAAAAATAAAATTAAAACACTTCAGGCGTTTCAACCCGCAAGTCCCCTAAAACCCGCATAGTTAGACCGCACCGTCAAACAATGCGTGAGTGTAGTCCTATACATAGCAACAAGAATATGGTAGCTAGGGCTGTCCCAAGCATTCTATTAAAATCTAAACTGGTACTGGTTCGACTGTTTTAATGTGACAATAGAGTGAAATATATTTAATTTGACGCATCAAGTATAACTTGCAAAAGTGACTGAGTTATATAAATTTAAAGTCGATGCATTTATGCTGGTCCACCTGTATTAGTAGGCCTACCGGTAATAAGTAATTACCATGCAATCAGATAAACATTAAGCTCACCGTGATTTTTGGTCTGGCTGGTGGATACAGAAGAATAAAGAGAGATGCGATGATGCCAATAATAAGACCATTCTGAAAACAGTCAACAGCTGCTTTAAAAATCAGTGTGATCAGCTAAACGGTAGAACAGTAGGTCTACGGTAACCCTTGTGCTAATAATTCTTTTCCACTCCACACAATCATCTACAATACAGTCCAGTAAACATGAACCGTATTCGGATTATTGCACTCATTCCAATGTTCAGAAAGTAGGTCTATGCTACACGATCATAATATGCTTACAATTGCGTCATTGATATTCACTTATATTATAAGTGAATATCAATGACGCAATTGTAAGCAAAGTGGTCCATGCACTGTAACTGTTTCGGGCGACCTCCTGGGTAACAGGCCGAGCGCTCTTACCAGTCGTTCACCATGCCATGCGCAGTGAACGTGAATTAACCTATTGCACATAGGTGCTATATAAATACCTGATTGAACGAACAAAATAGGCTAAAAAAGATGCATTTGTCAACATGCTCTCAAACGGTTTACGAATGTTTCGTTTGTATGTGCATTTGTTATAGCGCCCCTTCAAGCTCTCTACTCAGAGGCGCTTCCGACTACAGAGCGGACACTGCATCGGAGTTTCACGCCGAAGCACCGAGCAATTGCGAGTGAAGGACTTGCCAAAGGTCCCTACGCGACGACTTGAGGTGGATTCGAACCTGCAACCTTTTGGCTGCAAGGCGAAGAACATAACCACCACACCACCGCGCCTCACAATTATCTATTTACAAAAGGTAGGCTATGAACTGATGGAAGAATGACTCACGTCAACACCGAGTAGCAAAGCGAAGATGAAGGTAAGAAGCCAAGGAATAAGGTCGATTTCTGAAACACATCATTACAATTTACCTGTAGGATAAAATGTAGACCTACTTGAAATTTACATATCGCCACTGCCACGGAAATTCACAAGAGAGAAAGGTCACTTTTTCGCTAGCATTATTGAATGCATTGCCCAATATGATGACATACAAGTGTTTATGGGATGCGAAAAAACAAGAAGCCTTCTAGGTAATACGGTAACCGATTCCAGAAAGATGGACCGAATACAATGCATGTAATTATGCTCTCTGCTGCGCTATTGGTTTTGTGGTACCACAAATAACCAGATCATTAATTTTCACATTGCTGTAGAATTCAAACTTTTAATCCTAGTTAGAACTCGCCATTAGGTCTATGCCGTCTGGGTGAACGTAAACATAAAGCAGGTTGGCGACACAGGCCTCCCACTGCTTTTAAAAAACAACGTTACCATCATTGTAGACTGTTTTCCGAAATTTGAAACCTTTATTGGACCATTGTGATAGGCCTACATATATAAACGGTTGGTGCACACCTCTGGCACCTCTGAGTAGGTACCTTGAAGGGGCGCTATATAAATTACGATTGATTGATTGATTGACTGACTGACTGACTGATTGATTGATTGATTAATTAATTAATTAATTGATCGATTGATTTTGATTTTGATTGATTAATTGATAAGCTATAAATCTATAGTGGATGGAAGAAGAGATGCATTACTTTTGATCTGCCATAATTCGATGAGAAGAGTGAAATCTGCCATGTCGATGACGGCCATGATGATAACGGCAGCCAAGGTAGCATCCGGAATGTAATAGAAGATAGGCGTCAGGAAGGCAATGACGAGCAACACGAGAGTACCTGCAGTATATATATAATAGCATGCTGCAACAGTCTAACACATTCTCATCGCATTCTTATTTGCATAGCGCCTTTTCACATTACATGGCAAGAGTTTTGAGCGTATTCTGTGTTAAAACCACTGATAAAATTAACCTTGAACGCTTCATCATTGTCCTATTATAGATAGTGGGAAGAGAAGAGGTGTAATTGAAGCGTCTGCCACATCTCTTCTCTTCCCACGTCTCTCTCTCTCTCTATAGTTTCTCATGAAACCCCATCATTCCGACTAAACAAATTTGGCCTTTGCATTACTGCCATAATTGTTTGTGTGGTATATTCAGGATAGTAAAAAATTGAAATTGAAACTGAATTGAATTTAAATTTAAATTGAATATTATTGTCTTTTTCTTTTGAGCGTTTCGAACCCGGCTGCCGAGACAGCGCTATCATTCAAAATATAGGTTACTAGCTGAACTACCCGGCGTTGCCCGGGAATTTTCGATTTTTAGTTCACAGCCACGCCTGACCCCGCTCCAACGCCGCCCTGCTCACCTCGCCTCACATCAGCCCCAATCCGGTCCCACTCTGGTCGCCATTCTCACCTCGCCTTCTTCCATCGGTCCCAACCCGATCCAACCACTTTGAATGCCCAGCGTTGCCCGTGACATTTATGTTTTCGGTCCAACCCAGCTCACACTCGTTCATGTTCACGCTATATATTCAACATTTTTGGGGAAACCGCGTGTCAAAAGATATGCCCTCGGCGAAAAATGAGGTTAAAAATCTATTGGTTCGTTGAAAACCGATCGGCGAAAATTATTGCGTCTTAAATAGGCTAGTGATACATACGCTACGGTATAGATATTAATTAACGGCATATCGCGCTATAATATTATTTTAAAATAGGCCATGACGTCATTAATGTACTGCTCTCAATCATCAATATATCATCGATGGTTGCAATGACTTTTGAAAATATGTTTGAAGGCAAATGGCGTCTGATATTAGTCCCAGCTTAAACACAGCGTTAGGATTGGATGGAAAATGAAATGTTTCAATCTCGGGAAACGGTAAGAGTTTTGGATCGCGAAGCCCGATAGTGTTCCCCGGTGATGCTAAAAAGTATTTTTGCAAATATTGAGAAAAATCGGTCCGGTGGATAAGAAGAAAATTGGTTCATTAAAATGTAACAACTTGATTTTATAGGTTTAGATTCCACAAGTCTTCAGTTCTTGCACTGAAGAATTCATTTCCAAATTGGGTTTCTGAATTGTTTCTGTGAGTTCAATATAATAATTATAGGCTATGCATGTTTGGTGCTAATTCAAAAACCTATCTCACTGCACAACTCCCTATCTAGTGATAATTTTAGCGCTTCCATTACATCTCTTTTCTTCCCAGGTCTCTCTCTATAGCGACGTTGGTTCACAACTCTATAGCGTCCTTTCTTCATAACTCAAATATAGGCTACATCTAGTCCCAAAACATTCACGAGGCAAGAGAAACTCATCCCACATATGCTACTGAAACCACATCATCATTCCGACGATAAATCGAATTTATTGAATTTCAAACTGTATTTGTAGTCGCAATCCTAAATTTATACAGCGCCACTTGAAGAGATACTCCTCGAAGATACTATCGACCTGACAGTGACAGCACGAAACCACAATCAAGATAATGGTTTTCAAACGCTTGCGGGAAATGGGCAAAGAAAGGCCAAGAAGTACATTACGGCGCCTACCTTGAACTTTATATTATTTTAGCCGTTGTATATGTTTTGCATATATCTGACATAAGCCTACTGGTGCTTTTCAATAACGGCAAGTTTGCATAAAACTGTAGGCTTTCTATGTAGGGCATTGTAGGCTATCTGTGTTCTTTAAGTGAGATTCGTCCGGTGTTGTCATAGGCCCTATACTTCAGCAGCTCGTTAGCCCCAATGATCAGTATTAATAAACGTCGTAACAGACATCATAAGAGTAGTGGGGGAACTCCGATCATGAAGGCAGTTTTAACTTCAAAATGGGAGTTCCACAATTACTCACTAGGCCAAAGCTATAACCAAAATGTCTCCAGCGAACCACAAGGTCTTTAAATATTTTATGACGGTCTAGAATAAACATTTTACAGCTACCTGTCCAAAATCCGGCTCCTGGAGTTCTAACACCACTCTGACAGTTAACTGAGGTTCTGTTAAAAAAATAAAACAACAACCAGACATCAGGGTTTTTTACGTGCAGCTGTACACAAAATGTGCAGTTCTAAATGGATTTGTGCAGTTGTAGAAGCACTTATGTACAGTTAAAACTAGCAAAAATGGCCATTGTCCTCCGATTGGAAGTAATTCAACATGGAGGATGGGAAGGAAAGGAGTTGTGCAGTTCTAAAAATTCCTTCTCTTTGTAAATTTCTGCTCAATTCGATTGTGCTCAAATTACAGCAGGCTACGCCCTAAACTGAACAGTGATGTAGACCTGCACTATTTATTTATTTATTTATTTATTTATTTATTTATTTATTTAGCGTTTGCAGTTCGCGCAAAGCCTGCGCACAGCATCATCATCAGCGATATGCAAAGCGGACAGTCCGCCAGGAAAACCAGTTATTCTGCAGTCATTAACGATGTGATAGATTGTCTGCACCTCTCTGCAATTGCAGAGAGGGTTCGAAGCCTAGGCTACTTGGTTCTAGGACTACTTCTATCGAACTGATTTGCTATACAGCGGCCCTGACCGGTTCTGAGTCGGTTCAGCGTTGTCCAGAGGGCCTACACTAATATTCATTAATTCATCACTTCGAGAATTTATATAGCGATAGAATTAATGGAATTGATCATAGTGATATTGATCTTATAAACTGCGCCATTGCCACTGATTTCCACTTTACTTGAATTGCACAAAATGTATCGGCTCACCTCGAGAAGCTTCCTGTTACTGGATAACCCGACACAAAGGAGCCAAGAAAGTTTCCGACGCCTGGTTAAAAAAAGCACAACGATCTATTAGATCTGTATGTTTATTCTTTGGTTACTCGTAATGAATTATTGTAGGCCCTGCATCAACGTCGTCTATCTAGGGAAAATAGACTATATTAGTAGCCTACTAGTACTATTTTTTTTAAATACTAGCCTATTCCTTTCTAATCTTCCTTTGTCATCGTTCAGAATTCCATTCGTAGAATGGGAATCTTAGACATTGGAACGCAGTTGACTGAAGCCAATTCCTTAATAATTCGCACCACACTGCATTTTGCATAATGCCAACTACCCACTCAACAATGTCAACAGCACACTATATATACACAAAAACGTTCTATTTTATACCCTGCTGGTACGCAGTCCCGATGCAAACTTAATCCTTCAGTGAGGGCAACTCTGATATTGCAAGGTATGGTAAATTTTGGATATTTTCTCAGGCAAAAAATTGCAAGAGATCGGTCGGATAACTCATAGATGTCACGTGCCAGAATCTGAAGAAGTCTTCAAAGTCAGGTCGGTTGCCAGGATTTAATTTCGGGGGTGTTTCACCAATTTCCCTTCCTAAAAACTGATGACCTTTTTCCGAAATCTTCACAAAATGTCACCAATTAACTAATTCTATTTTTTTACAATTTTCCATTTGGGGGGAGGGGTGTTTTCATGGTTTTATTTCATGGTTTTCACATCATGTGCTCGTAAATGCATCATATTGTTTTACGTTTTGCATTTCGGGGGTGTTCAAACACCCAAAATACCCCCTAGCTACGACCTTGATAATCAGGTCAGAATCTGTTCGGTTGAGTTTCATATAATAATTATATGCTATGATATAGTTACGTGATCAGAAATCACTCACCCATTGCTAGCAGTTCCTGGTTCGGATCCACGGTATACTTGTTGATTCTAGCTGTTTAAATGAAATTATTGACAGAGAAATGAAGAGGTGAAAACAGCCAGCGTTTTACCTTTATGGTGTCATATTTCTGAGAGACTCGTAACGCTATCTCATTAGCAATACGATGAAAAGAAAAAATGACGGAAGAAAAACTATGAAGTTTCGATCATAATAACCGAGATGACGATGATGACGAACAGGATGACGACAACGACTAAAATGATGTTATTGTTGTTGTTGTTACTGATGATAACGATGACGACGATGACAATAACTATCTATCGTGGGGCGCGGTGGTGTAGTGGGAATGTTCGTCGCTTTGCAGCCGAAGGGTTGCAGGTTCGAGTTCACCTCAAGTCGCCGCGTAGGGACCTTGGGCAAGTCCTTCACTCGCAATTGCTCAGAGCTTCGGTGTGAAACTCTGATGTAGTGTCCGCTCTGTAGTCGGGAGAGCCTCTGAGTAGGGGGCTTGAAGGGGCGCTATAACAAGTGCATATAGCCTGCATACATACATCTAACTTCTTGCATGACATGTATGGCCGTTGCCTTAGGCTACTGTGCAGGATTGCAGCGTACTATATCATAAACAAAATTATTATAGCGCACAACTAAGGCACAGTTTCACGAGCAACATATCTGACTTTCTTCAGTCACCCTTGAATCTCTGCAAGGATAGCGCATAGGTTTTCCTAGTGTCGTGCAGCGCTCGTGAATAAGCGTGTGCTCTGTTCTTTACTTCAGAGTAGCTCTTCAGAGATTCTGAGTTTACTTGCATAATTTAAGATGAGCGACTACTTAGAATATGAGAAAATTATGACTTATACTTATGCAAAATATGAAACCGCTTCTTACCAAACGATTTTCCGATGGCGACCGTTTCAACAAGACCAAGGAGAGGAACGACCAGCAACCCAGGACCAATTTTCTGAGAAAAAAAACAACAGTTTAAGAGTGGTATGCATTATTTTGATTATGCATTGTCTTCTATTAAACTCAGTATAACAATTGTATACAGAACAATAGCTGGGGCGGGTCAGTCCAAGATCCACGTGAAGTTGTGGTCGAAAAAAGACTTCTATGCAACCATGGGACTATAAGAAAGACTACATGACAGTAGGCCTAACATCGATAGGCTATAGCAGTAACAGGGACGGCAGGGACAGCTCTGCATTAGCAGATTTTCTTATCCTTTAGGGTTGTCCCGTTGAAGATATGTACAGATTATCTCCAACTTTCTGCTTCTGTTTCATTTCTAAATTTACCTGGTATTTCTGTCGTTGTTAAGTCACAAAACGGCTAACCGATTGACTGGTTTTAGTCCAGAATATAATTATGGTAAAGCTAAATGTAAGAAATTTTAAATAGGCCTACTATTGCCCTGTCGCCGGTTTGGTAATATCTATACATATTATATAATTTACCTTGAAGATATCTTCGGCGTTGTATGTCGTATTTCCATCAGAAACACTGAAGGACGGAGGTTTGAACGGAGGAAGTCCAGCCGGAATGTCGCCAGTTAATGAAAATGGTTCCATATCGTAGAGCATCAAAATGGCTGCCAATCCCGCTGCCCCGGCAACGATGACGGCATTTCTAGCTATTTGACATACAAAAATAACCTCAATGGTTAAATTGGTCATCCAAAGGTTAGAGATTGCCAAAGCTTTCTAAGTTAAAAAGTGACTAATCTATAACTGATTTACGCTTTATTCGCAATTCAGATCAAACAGACACTTATGCATATCTTCGACAATTGCAGCCAAAGAGGAAGCCCGTAGCCTACATGTAAGTGAAGAATCTCCTCTTTTAGTAACAGATCTCTTAGCTGAGGTGGCTGACCTCAAATCAAAGGTGCCAGGTCTCAGATCCGGTAGGCTCTTGCTAAATTTGACCCCTGAGCAAACCATGAGTTGCAGATAATTATGTATGAAGAAAAACTGACGTCATTTCAGGCATCCTTCTAAAATGCACTGAAAATATTCCTCTTTGCATTAAAATTCGCTGTCGCTGACAGAAGTTTTAAATGACGATACCAGAATGGTTTGCAGAGGGCTTCTAAAACCTGTCTATATAAGCCTTTTTAGGAACATTAATTGACAAAAAGTTGACCATGTAAGAATCAATATTCAATACAACATTCCATCGTAGAATGCAAGGACGTTTAACTATTAATTTCGTGTAGGCCTAAATTTGCGATCTTAAGTCATGCAGTCTACCAAGGCAGTAGGCGCACTTGTTTATTGATTTAGGTACAAATACGCACCTGTGCTTAGCAGCCAGACGCAGTATCTGATCGCTCTAATTATCTTGGAATCGTTCTTGGACAGCATGCAGGTTGTGGACTTCATGTTCTACAATTATGACAAAGAAATTATCATCTAAGAATTTTTGTCTACAACTCAAAATAGTAGACCAGTAATCAGCAGGAGTACCCGACATAGGTCTTCATGTAGTTCAGCGTTACATTGGAAGGAAGACCAGTTGGCAAAACTATCCTGTAATAGTAGCGTCTATTCAGATAAAATAAAAAGTCTTCTTAGACAGCGTAGTCAAAAATTAAATTTCGGCGCAATAGTTATAATGTTAGGAACAGTCATGGTAGCAGTGTGTGAGGGATTCACATTTCTATTAAAAGACTACAAGGGCACATGCTCGGGCGCATGCTTGAGACCCCTGGTAGGCATGGTTTATAAGCTTTATAATAAAGCAAGTAACTTAACTATTAAGGTTGGTAACGTAATGAACTGGTGGGTGCATTTGATTCACAATACATATAGGCCTAGGTTTCATCCAGACCGCAAGGAGAGGAAATCTGGCGAAGTTGTTTATCTGGCTATTTTTAATGACGCCTTCAAGAACATCACAAAGGCGCAAAACTATGATGGCAGAGAACACCGTAGAAATGCACCGCGAACTTCAAAACTGAGATAATGATTCATGAACTTAATTAATTCTCATATAGCAAATACGCATTGGCGGAGTTTATGAGGGGCTAGGGGGCTAAGCCCCCCAAGAAGACCCAAATTCAGTTTTTACCGCGTAAATGGCATCTTTTCCCGGGCTTAGCCCCAAGAAGGCGCAGACTCATAAATTTGTTCGGGGAAAATGGTTCTGTTCACGAACGCGAAACTTCCGAATGACAAAAGTCATCAACTTATTGTCCGGGAAAGTTTGTATATTTCGGCGAGATTTCAGCCCGAGGACTAAAAAAATAAAAGGTCATCAACTTTTTTGGGCCGAGAAAATATTTGTCGGCGCCGCTCGCTCTGGACTGAGTCTCAGCCCCAACATCCCCCAAGTTCTTTCCAAGTTCTTTTTTTAGACCCTCCAAGAACGGAAACCAAACTCCGCCCATGCAAATACGGATGCAAACTGCTGGATTCGTCCATTTTGAGCAAAAAACTTTGTGAAAAGACTGACCTTCGTCAGAAACAGAAGGATGATGCAGACCAATCCAAGTGTGAAATCGTAGATCCTAAAGGCGATAAAACACAACAGGAATAAATATAGTATGCTATAAGTTTACTAAATTATTTATATCTGACAAATGCATAGACACGTAGAAGTCTGACTAAGATTTCAACAGGCTTGTCAACCACTCTCTCCCTACATTTCGACACACAGTCTACATTTTCGGGAATTGGTATCTTCAATCTATTTTGTTGACCCTCAGATCATAAGCCTAAGGTAACCTGGTAGTGTCTCGTTAACTGACCCCGACTGCTGCTGCTGCCACCCTCGTCCACACTTTTGTGGTCTCTCGCCTCGATTATTGTAGTGCCCTCTGTGTTGGGCTCCCAGCCAATGCCGTAGCTGGGGGTGTTTTGGGTGTTTGAACACCACCGAAATGGAAAATGTGAAAAATAATAGAATACATTTACGAGCACATGATGTAAAAACCATGAAAGAAAGTCATGAAAACACCCTCCGAAGAGGAAAATTTTAAAAATTGTTTGAAGAACCACCCCCCAATCAAATCGTGGCTACGGCTTTGCTCCAAGCGGTCCGGTTTAAATGCCTAGACTTGTTTCAGCTTACAAACAATCATTCAAAGCTCTGCGAAAACTACATTAATATGAAAATAAAATAATGCTCGTCTGTACGCCTATTACATTATATTCACATGCATATAGACGATCCACTTGATTTCCTGACTGACTTACTGTGTCTCTGGTAATTTCTTGAATGTCCAGTAGACCTGTTGAACAAACTCGCGAGGTATATCCTGCAATCCGAGCCAATTCTATGGAACAGAAAAAGAATGCACACAGACTAGCTATTATACACACATAAGTGACTGTGACCAAAAAGAAAAATATGTCCCATCGATTAGTTATAGGACCATAATCTACTGAATGAAAAATTGCTATGATGCTTGAACGAGCGTATTTGCGCGAGAGAAACTTTAGAATTCTAATTAAATGGTCACATTGAAAGCAGGTCTGAAGTTGTTAGACCGTATGGTAGAAGATATTAGGATATAGGCCTATGATTTAGGCTGTTGATTCCAATGTTTCTCTTTTAAAAGCATTTCCTAACTAATTAAATTTAAAATAAAATGCTGTGCTATTAGATTCGTCTGAACTCCTGTGCAACGTTCTGTGTTTTTTTCACTAATCATGCAAATTATATTTTCAAGATATTGCACAACGTTAGCCTACTTTTTGATGCTCCATATATTTATATATGTAAATATGTAATTATGTATATATATATATATATATGTCAGTTTATATATATGTATATATAACATAATTTTATATATATATATATAATTTTTATATTACCGGGATTTGGCTGAAGGTGATGGTGACGACGGATGCCATTGTGAAGGAATGAACGACCGGATGCGAAATGAAATCCACCAAGAAACCTGAATCAACCACAGACATGGAAAGAGTTCTAAACTGAACGAACAACGCAAGAAGCAATTAACAGCACTTAATTAACAATATATATATATATATATATACAGATGAACAGTAGTAGAGACGTATGCTGTTGTATATCTGTATATATATATATATACTATATATAGACAGGGAAAGAGGCAGACAGACAGACATAAAGACAGAGAGACGGAGAGACGGAGACATATAGGCAACGATTCATAAAAAAGAGTCTCACGCGAGTAGCGGCACCAGGATTTCAGTTTGGGGGGGGCTGAAATATTCCTTTTTCATTCACCTAGATTTCTGACGACCTTTTTTTAGTCAATTGGTCAAAATATCAAAACAATGTCTAATTTTTCCAGTCAAGAAGCTGACGAACTTTCCTTTCTCGTTTGGTCAAAATCTCATGAAAATATTTCCTTTTCCCCGCCCATCAAAAAACCTGATGACCTTTTTTGGGGGGAAGGGGGCTTAGTCGAAATCTCATGAAAATATTTCATTTTCCTTGTGCAAAAGTCCTGATAACTTTTTGGGGGCTTAGCCACCCCCTAACCCCCTGGCGCCGCCACTGTCTCACGCGGAGTGGAGGAAAGGGTATTGCATGATGAGATCCCAATTAAGGAAAAGGATTGAACGTGAGCAACTGTGCACGCCC